>JADLZL010001454.1:0-11491 GCA_015844335.1 Chrysopogon serrulatus
AAGCCTAATGAACCCACTGGACTTTGTGCACTGGAACATTTAGTAGCACGACGTATAAAACCGGGTATTGTGGGTTCTGAACTTTGCAAACCGTTTAATTTACCCTCTAGGCTGTTTTGGAGCCTGGTTTTGCCGACGTGGCGTCCAATGTGGAACCCTTTTGCCAGCGTGGTTAGTGGTATGTCACGTGGCGCAGGGACTGCTTCTCCCATGGGTGCTGAATCAGGCTGACCAGTGGGCCCCACCTGTCATTGCCACCCCTCAGTGAAATATGCCTGCACTCCTTGGTTTCTGGCTGTCTTCACCGAGCGCGACTAGACTCACCGCCGCCGCCACACCGGCGATTTAGGGTTCCCGGCGAAGCGTTGGAGGGGCAACCTTGGTACTGTGGCAGTGCTTGTCAGGGTGTTCCCATGGCAGAATAAAGCTCGCGGTCGTCGCAGTGGTCAGCTTCAACCGGTGTTGGTGGCGCCGCCCCCGTCGAGGTGAGTGGATCTCCGGTGCCCTACCGCATCGGTCCCCTAGACTACCTGCCCCCTGTTTACTGCAAGTGCAATAAGAAGGCGCCAAGGTGGATTTCATGGAGTTTGGACAACCCCGGGCGTAGGTACTACAGATGCATTGACAAGAATGTGAGGCACCCTTGTTCTTGCTTGCTGTTGTGGTGTTCTTGAATCCTTTTATCCATTTTGACAATGTCTTTTTCTGTGGTTGCAGCAAAAGGGGGACTGTGGATTCTTTGAATGGGTGGATCCACCCACATCAAAGTGGATCAGACAGCTACTGCTGGACCTGAAGGAAACTGTTTTTAGTTTGAAGAAGGAAAGGGGACAAGCAGTTGTTGATGAAGTGGAAGATGAGCATTTGCAAGACTTGGAGCTCAGGAACCAGTCCCTGCAGAGGCAGCTGGTGAACATGGATGCTGAGTTGGAAGGCAAGAAGAAGGAGCTGCTGAAGAAAGAGGAGCTGCTGGTGAAGAAAGAGGAGGAGCTATTGAACAAAGACAAGGAGCTAGAAGCAATGCAGAAGCAGTTGGATGGATTGCAACTGAAGATGAATGGGATGAAGAACAATGGATGTACTACCTACTGTGCAATTGGGTTTGTGATTGTGTTGGGCTGGTTGGCTGCCATTGTGATGACTGCTACCTCAAAGTAGACTGGCAATGTAATAGGTGAATGGTGCCTTTGCAGTGCACGTTATTTTGAACTATCTGTGTGTAAGATAAATGTTCAGTGCCTGATAATGTTCCCAAATTTCAGTGAACTGTGTGTGGTTGTTGAGTCTACTTCATTACCTATCAATGTTCTTTATTAAACATTTGGATAGTCTGTGTTTGTTAACTGTCAAGTAAAAAAAGGCATACTAAGGCACTGTTAACATGAATATATTTGTTGAGTCATACAGCTTCTGTGAGGACATTTGAAGACACTTCAATAAAGCAAAACAGATGATTTGAAGAACAACTGAGACATAGATAAACCACTGTCTATTACAAAAGCATTGTCAGGTCTGCTGGCATCAGTGCAACCATTTGACACCAAAATGGAGCAAGGAAACTAAACCAGTGTCCACATCACTGTAATTTCACACCCAAAATAAAGCAAACAAAGCTACTGTGAGGCATCCTGTCATAGAAGGATGTATATGGTATATTACACACAAAAGAGATGACAAACATATCTTGTATCACTTGTTTCCAAATAAGAGCCAACCAAGTCGACCCTGTCCTTGGCTGCTACCTTCACCTGCTTCCCTTGCTCTAGCACTTGGTGCCCTTGCTCTTGAACTTGGTGCCCTTGTAGTTGATGGTCTTGCTGTTTCCTGCCTTCTAGGTTGACTCCTGTTGACGGTCCTTAATGCCTATTTTATACCATCAACTATTGCTCAATATAACATAATATCAACCATAAAGCATAGTTGTAGGGTTTGATTCTAACGAGTTCCACGAGTTGTGTTGTTCTCGGTTGTTTTGCAGGTATATTCAATTTTGCACAGAATAAAAGTATCTTAAATGGGGAATTGGACTACACCAATGCGACGGGCTCGTCGAGACGATCGAAACGGATATATCATTTGCTATATTCGGAGTCCGGAATCAAAAGATATCAATTCTACACCGAAACCAACACTAGAAGACTCTAGAAGGCACCAGAAGGCGATGTACCGAAGGTGGGGCCCACCTGCTACAGGGTGGGGCCGCCCGGCCCCACCCCAGGGCCGGCCGGCTCCCTCCAGAGCCCAATAGAGGCCCGCTTCGATGGATGGTTGAAACAACCCGCTTTTCCTCGAAGGGAAAAGTCACAGTTTTCGTACAATAATGCAATGGCCTCGAAGGACTCATCGCCATCATCGACAAATCAGCGGTCCAAAGTGCGCATACAGCGGAATAATTAACTTAGAGAGTACAAGTAGCAGGATTTAAGTACTTTATTACATCGCCTTCAAGGCGGAATCACACTCACACACACATACAGAAAAGCATAAGGTGGGTAGAAGCGGATCGACACGTCATCCACTTGCGCGTAGCACGAGACACCTACTCCTCCTCATCATCCTCATCGGTCTCCCACTCGATGTTCTCTCCTGAACCACAATGTATCAGTACGATTTGTACTGGCCACTAATCCCACCCATATGAATGAAGCTTGCTATGTGGAAAAGTGGATGCAAGGTAATCAAAAGGTCCTATTTTGGGCTCTTGGTTTCCTATGCATTAACATAATTAAATAGTATTTGTCAAGTTTTATCCCCTTTATATCCATACTCCTCCCATCCATAACCATCCACACATCACACCACACTCTCACTCAAGTCGGCGAGGAAGACTCCCTCTCCTCCTCGCCTCAACGGCCCGAGGCCGGAAACCACCACACCCAGGGGAAGAGAAGAGAAATGGACTCCACTCGCTATATCGAACGTATGGTAACTCATAGGAATGTCCATGACCGGGGACACGGCTATACGTATAGATCATCAACTCTGCAGAGTGTGTACACCTGGAACCACAAGATCACCATCATCGGCGATGCGCCTCGCCTAGGCCGATTCCGAGCCGCCTAACCAGCCCAAAGCCACTCTACCACTCGGCTCACGGGGCACCCGGAGTCCACCCAAGCACGCCGAGGCGTGAGATGTGTGCGGGATCCGAGGGGGCATCACGCCGACTCGGGAGGGTGTGGGTCTCGACACCGTACCTCCCTACACTATCACCTACCAACCTAGTAGTAGTGGCAGGGGGCTAGCTAGCCGTCAAGTCGTTTCCCGCCCATCAGGAACGAGTGGTGTGTACGAGAAAGTCCCATGAACCCTAGGCTCGACCAATCAGTCCTTAGGAGGACTGGACAGGACATCTTCACCTGGGGCCCAGTGCCCCGTGCCTCGACGGCACCTCTCGTTCCGGCGATTCGTACCACAAAGGCACTCCTCTCGGAACCTTCTCCCCACACATATACCCGCCACAGGTACTCTCGTATGGGGAGTGCCCAGATCACACTCCTCCGGCGTGGCTTGTCCTCATGACTTGCCCTGGATCCTGCCCAGTCGACACAACCCTCACTACACACCCAAAACTCACACCAAGATCTCTCCCAAAAATCCCGGTTTCCACAATCTCGGCACCCTGTGCCTTAGCCACTCACAGTCATAATACATCATTAGTAGTGGAAGCAGTAAGTGAGTAGCATCAAAATAAACATGATAAGCGCGAGTCTAATCCTAGCAAAATGGGTATGGGGGATCGGTTTCGACAAGGCATAGGGTGATTCAAACAATCTACCATGCATCCTATAAACAGCAAACAAGCAACAATTAATAGAGCGCTAGCATTTCTAGTTATTGCATGTCTAGATAGGAGCTAAGAGGTTGGGTGGGACGTGGCACTGCGGTGGTCGGGTCGTCTCTCTCGGGTCCTTGGTGTACTCGTAGTCCTCTCCTTCCTCGGACGGCGGCTCCTCCGTCTCTCGAAAAGCGTGACATAACACGGCGTTTAGCCCCTATATAGAGGTGCACAAAGAAGCAACTGAAATCCGAAAGAAACAAATGCACTCATGGATAAGCCTATGACCTAGAGCTCATTTTTAGAAAAATTTGGACTTTGGTTTCATATTTTTGAGTCAAAATGGATTTATTATGATTTTCCGAAGATTAAAACCTTTTAAAAAAAAAAGAGAAATTCATTTTATTATTTTAGAAAATAGGTGACACGTGGCAGGCTGTGATTGGCCGGCTCTGGTGGGTCACTGACTGGTGGGACCAGGTCAACGGTCAACGTTGACCGGTCAACGGGCAACGTGTGCCGGGCTCGGACCGGGTCCGTGGGTCGGACCGTGGTAGGGTTGGGCCGGCCGGCCCGAATCGTGTCGACACGCAGGCGCGCCCACGTGGCGTGCTTGGGCCTAAACCGGGCTATGGCCCACGGGGCTGGTGCGCGGTGGACCGGGTGCCGGTGCACCGTGAGTCCCTGACTTGGTTCACGGTGGACCGCGCTCACCCCCCCCTTTCTTCTCTCTCTGGCTCACCACGAGCCGGGTTCACGGGACTCACAGGGGGTCCCTCCCCTTCTTCTTTCCCAAGCCGAGCAGAGCCGCCGGCGGCGAGCTTGCTCGCGCGGCTCCTCGGGTGGCCCTCTGCGGCTGTTCGGGAGCTCGCTGGCTCCCCAAGACCTCGGCGCGTGCATCCATGGGTGAAAAGGGGCGGATTGGCCCCGGACGCCCGGCATCGGGGCGGGCGGCTCGTCGGCGTTCGGGCGGCGGCGCTGCCGCGCACGTGCGTGAGAGCGATGCGGGGGCACCTTGACGAGTGCTCCGGGTGCTCGAGCCTCGGCTCGCCTAAAAGGCGCCGGTGGAGCTTCACGGTGGCCCACGGACCCACTGGCGTCTGCCGGGTGGTCCCAGCGGCGGACGGCGGCGAGTAGCCGGTAGGGCAAGGGGGGGCTTTAGCGCTTGGCGACTAGGCGGCGGGTGCACGGTGGCGAGGCGGAGCTTGCCCGCCCACCGGTTGTGTCCACGGCGAGCGGTGCGAGGGCAGTGGCCGCGCCACGGCGGTGCTCGCCGCGCGGGCGTCTTTGCGGCGTCGCGCGCTTGGCGTGTCCGCGGCGCGTGCGCTTGCGGGCGCCGTCGCGCGTCGCGAGCGCGGCATGCGCGTGCGTGCGTCGCGCGTGCCGGTGCTCGAGGTGCGGCCTCGAGCCACCCAGGTGGGGCTGGCGGCGCTCGACGTGCCGTGGCGAACGCCCGGCGGAGGGCGAGGTGCTCACCTTCGGTGTCGTGGGAGAAGGGCTGGCGGCACGGGGCGATGCGGCCGTGGCCGGGCCGGGCCGTGCCGTGCCCGAGCAGCCTACGGCGGTGTCGTCCTTGGCTCCGGCGTGGTGGCAGCAGCTCGGCGGGCAGCTTCCCTCCCGGCGTCGCCTTCTCCTTCACGGCCCTCCCTCACGTGGCGTGGTGTGGGTGGTTGGGTGCCACCGATGGCGGCGGGTGTAGAAGGGAAGCTAGGGCACCCAAGGCGCCCTATTTATAGGTGGGCGGCGGCCATGGCACACGGTGGACGGCGATGGGGCGTTGTGGGGGTACGTGGTGCACATCCGAAGGCTCACGGCTAGGTTTAGGGTTCGGGGAGTCACGCGTGGTGCTCGGGCGGCTCCAATTGGAGCGGCGGCCGGTCAAAAGGGAGGCGCGGCGGTTGCTAGCCATGGTGTCAGCACGGCGGGGCCACAGTGCCTCGTCGCGGCTCGTCACGGTGTGGGGGGTGCTAGCGGGCGACGCTGGGCGGGACGTGGCGTCCATCCGTGCCCCGCACGCCAACGGGCGAGGCGCGGGCGGCTGGAAACAACGGCGGCCATCCTCTCTCGCTTTTGACAAAAGCAGGAGGGAACCGGAGGTGGGGGATGACAGGTGGGGTCCCCGGGCCCGCTTTGTCATCGGCGCTGTGAGAGGAAGGGCAGCGCGGGCGCCTGTCGGGCCGCGGAGGAGAGACAAAGCGCGCGCGTGAGGGAAAGGGGGGCGCGGGTTGGAGCAGGCTGGGCCGTGCGGGGCGCGAGGTGCTTGCCGGGCCGCGGTGGCTTCTTTGGCTGCGTGCGCTGGCGCGAGGAAGGAAAAAAAAAGAGGGCGCGGCTGGTGGGCTTGATGGCCAACGGCCTTGGGCCTGCAGGCCTCCTCTTCCTTCTCTCCTTCCCTATTTTCTTCCCTTTCCCTTTTTCCTATCTCTTATTTGCTAACTATCTGCATACACAGGTATACATGTGTATGCCCATGTAGGTGCATCCCTGCACATACATCTTGGTGGGGGTGAACCTAGGGTCTGGTCAAGAGGGTTTCCAAGGGTTGTACACATGTCACCAAGAGTTAATTATTCATTATATATTTAGCAACACATAAATCCAAGAAGAGGCAAATCACACTAATATGAAAAAAGAAACAATGCACATGCCACTAATTGAGTTTAGGAGCTAATGCAACTCACTAAGGGGGTTTCCTACATGACACTCATAATGCATGGGTTAGTTTTCGAAAAAGTTTTTGAAAGTTGCGATTTTTGGATACTAGGTTAACAGGGATGTTACAATGGTCTCCTACCGCCTTAGGGTTTGCATCTCCACCGTTGCCGAAGTCGAATTAGTCCCACATCACCTGTCTAGAAGAGGTGGAGGCTTTTCTAGACTATAAATAAAGAGGTAGACCCCCCTCCCTAGGGGCACCACATTATTGGAGATGTAGAGGCGTCCCTCGAATGGATGACCTCTCATCTCTAGAGAATTAGGGCTAGACTTTCCAATGTAGTTCTAGTTGAGAGTTAGGGAGAGCGGCGCTACGCCCGGGTTCCGGAGGAGTCTTCGGAAGAGTCATCAGAGTTTTGGTATGTCTTTGTATTTATTCTTTGTAAGACTTATGCTTTAATATATTTTATCTTCTCTATTTACTTTTATGCATTACATTTAATTGGTTAGTATAGTTGTTATACTTTAGCATAGGATCTCCGCCCGTATCGGGTGCTCTAGTTATTAATTGTGACTAGGGTAGTAATTGGTAGTGTAGACATGGAGTCTAGGCTATATATTACCTGAGATTGCACCCAGTCCAACATATAGTTGTGGTAGCCCTGTGTGGTGACAAACGACGGCCGACGTATTCCACCATGTTAGGGTTGGTGTTTGTAGGACCGTAGTCGGAGCTTCCTAGTCCCTTTCTCACCCCTTTCCGTGACTAGTGTTCTGATGTCCCGAAGTGTTATTGTGTGATTGCTTTACCTTCCATAAATCAGTTATTATAGAACCCAAGTAATAGAGAAGTAGTTAGGAACCTTGAACTCTCCCGTTGTCCTCTCACTTTAGCTATTTACTCTTTTATCATAGAATTCTCTCGTGTGTGTCATATATGCATAATTCCTATCATCAATATATCGTTTACCCCTACTTTAATCTAGTTGGTGTATTAGTTAGTAGATACATGATGGTGAACTATCAATATCTTTATCCATTGTTTCCTAGTGGTAAAATATAAATAACGATACCTGGAATACTCCCGGTAAAATGCTACAATGGTTTTCTGTGCGCTTGCGGAATCCTTCATATTTTAATTGTGCATAAGAAATACCAACAACTCCCACTAGATTGCCTTGGTTGGTTTTGAGTAGGCTGAGAAGCAGTTGGTGGAGCTTGGCTTCCCCTGGATTGGCTTTGAGTAGGCTGAGAAGCAGTTGGTGGAGCTTGGCTCCCCTGGATTGGATTTGAGTAGGCTGAGAAGCAGTTGGTGGAGCTTGACTTCCCCTAGATTGCCTTGGAGTAGGCTGAGAAGCACTTGGTACTTCCTGGCTTGGAATGCTACCAGGTAGCTTAACCTGCACCATTTGGGTACACATCATTAAACAAAAGTTTAGTAAATATTTGGTACATAATGAAGTAGTAGTAGTGCTCACTCTCTTTCTAGTAGTCCCACTACTTGTCTCTGCCATCTTTCTCTTCTTAGTCTTCTCTCTTCTAATGTGAGCATTCTTCTTGGAGCCTGCCTCTTTGTTTTTGGGACACTTCCTTGTGTTGTGTCCAATTTTGCCACAGGAGCTGCATCTCATCTGAATCCCAACCCTGCTCAACTTTGTGCCTTTTGGTTCTTCTCCTTGCTCCCTCCTCCTTTGGGTCTTAGGCCTACCAGGCATCTTCACATATGCAGGTGCCAATGGTCTAGGCATGTCAGAAATTGGCCAATTGGCTGCACCCTCCACTGGAATCAGGACATGCTGGTATGTCTTCATGTATGCTGCCTTAGTGAAACATGGAGCAATGTAGTCATCCAACTTTTGTGAAGACTTGTATATTGCTGCAATAGCATGACAACAGGGAAGACCTGCAAGTTGCCTGTACCTACAAGTGCACTCTCCTTTCTTTAAATTCACTATGTACTTCTTGTCTTCCCTTTCTTGCACTTCAAACCCATCTTCTCCATTCCAAAGCACATTGCACCTACCTGATAGCTGAATGTTCATCTTTAGCTTCTTGAAAATATTTGGACATATGTGTCCACTCCATCTGTCAGCTCTTGCCCTATTTTCTTGAATCCTGACCAACAACTTTTTTCTAATGGCTTCACACATAGAGATAACAGGATAGAACCTAGCTTCCATTATGCTATGGTTGAAAGCCTCACAGATATTGTTATCAACTGAATCACAATTGCTACCTAGCCTGAAGTATGCCCTGCTCCAGTGTTCTAGAGATGTGCTCATCATGTCTTTGGCACCTTGTGGAGTTTCTTGAGCTAGGTAAGCCCTGTATAAGTTGAACAGAGTCCTACATGGTGCTTTTGCACACCTCCACCACTTCTTTTGCAGATTTTTGTCAGTGCACTGTTTCCTCCAGTTGGCATAGATGTGTCTTGCACACATTCTATGTTCAGTATTTGGTATCAGTTCTTTGACTGCCTTCAGTAGACCCTGCAAAAATTTAATAGCAGCATTAGTATTGTGGAGGTGCCTAGACCATGTATATTCCAGGAACCAGTAGCAATGCCCATCTTTTGTTGATCTGAGATTATAACCCACTCTTGTCCTCCATTAACAATGTTGAGGTCTTTTTGCAGCAGTGACAATAACCAGTACCATGTGTCATAGTTTTCTGTTGGCACTGCCGCCCAAGCCACATGATACATCTGGTTATTGGCATCCCTACCTATGGCACACAGCAAGTTACCATTGTTTGCTCCTTTGAACCAGCATCCATCTAATCCTATAACCTTCCTACATCCTGCAAGTAGACCTTTCTTCAGAGCATCAAAGCACACATAAAATCTTTCAAATATCTGCTTGTCCTCAATGTCAGGGTCTACACAGACTACAACTGTGCTTCCAGGATTGGACCTAAGTAGCTCTAGCTGGTAATCATATACTCTGCTGTACTCCCCTCTCATTGCATCCAAAGCTTGGTTCAGCACCATTGACTTAGCCCTCTTGCACTTAGAGATTGACACATCTGCAAATAAATCTCTGAGACAGGCAGCCTTCATGAGTGCTGCACTCCAAGTGGGGTTATCCCTAATCTGGTTGTGATAATGTTTAGCAATGAAAGTAGAAGACACTAGTTTGTTGTCTCTCCTAGGAGGGCAAGTATGGTCATCTACAAAAGTTACCACTTTTGAACCATTTAGACATGCTGGTCACTGAGCTATAAATCAACCATTTGCAAGAAGGCCAGTCACATTTAGCCCTCACCTTGTTCTTTTGATCACAAGGAAATTTTAGATATTTGTGGGCCTTGATTCCATACATAACCAATGCCTTCTTAAACTGCCTGCTGTCTCTGAATGCCATGCCTAGTGAGAAAACAGAAGCTCAGCCTTCTTGTCATACTTGTTCTCCAATGACTTCCATCTTTCTGTTTCCCCATCACTGTTCTCCTCATATGAATACTCATCATCTGAATCAAGTGCTGGACTACCAGGTTCATCCAAATTGGGTACTTCATCAACTAATTCCTCTGGTCTAATTTCTCCAATTGCAGTGCCATATATACCTAACTTCTTTGCTTTTATGTCTCTCTTAATCTGCCTTGCATAATTTCTCAGTTGAATGGCCTCATCATCTTCTGCAGAGCTGTCATCCTCTGATCGCTGCCTGTAATCTTCATCATCTGTGTTGACTCATCAGATAACTCATCCAATACCTCATGAACAGAATCTTCTTCATCCTCTGTCACTGCAGCTACTTCTTCATGACCAGAAACTTCAACATTACCATCACCTCCAATTCTTGGCTTTGAAGGAGACTTATAGAATGCATAGAATAATCTATAGTCCTTCTTATCCATCCAATTCCTATCAGAGTTGCTTGACACTGGAACTTCATGAACTGCAAAATCATTCCCTGCTTCTCTATCAGCTGCACTGTCTGAAGATTTTGCCATCCCCTTTCCATATGTCTTGGTCATCTTGAGCCAACTCATTGGCTATTTCCTCAACATACATGTCAACCACTAAACCTTCAGAAACGGTTGGAGTATGAGCATTAAGCATGACCTGACAAGATGAGTCATCAACCAACATAACCAATCCTGAACTCATATCCATGTGTGGCTTCAACCAATACATCTTGATGTCATTTTCAGTCCTGTAATAATCTTCCAGATGTCCCTTGATCTCAAAGTATGAAAGCTTGTCCAAGTCAATCCAAGTTTCAGCAATGTCTCCACCCAAATAGTGCACATGAACCCCTAAATTCTCAAACCAACCACCAAAGTGAAACCTTATGCAGATGCTATCTAGATTGGCCATCCTGACAAGGGGAAAATAACTCATTACACTGTCTACTCAAACGTGATGCATTAACCCAAACCCTAACCTCTAATACACATGAACAAACACGACCCAGTGAAATCGCCTAAGAAAACTACACGACTTTAGCCAAAATTCTTCAACAAATCACATCAAATCCCACTAAAACATACACACTACACCATTCACGGCCTACCGCGCTTTTACCCAGAAAACCCCAGTTCCCAAACCCTAACTCATCATTAAATCACTCATCGCTGGTACAAAATAGGGCAAGGAGAAGACAACAAGAACCAGTTCCCAAACCCTAACTCATCATTAAATCACTCATCGCTGGTACAAAATAGGGCAAGGAGAAGACAACAAGAACCTAGACTGTAATCACGAAGCCGATCAGTGTCACCCGCCGCCGATCATCACCTCGCCCTTGCCGCCAGAGAGAGCCGCGCTTCGAAAAGAGAAGGAAGGAAGCGTCGTGGGCGGAGACAGAGAGAAACAGGGGAGGCGAACGAGTATATGAGAGGTGGCAATGGCAGGTGGGGCCCACTGGTCAGCCGGAAACCAAGGAGTGCAGGCGTATTTCACTGAGGGGTGGCAATGACAGGTGGGGCCCACTGCCTGATTCAGCACCCATGGGAGAAGCAGTCCCTGTGCCACGTGACATACCACTAACCACGCTGGCAAAAGGGTTCCACATTGGACGCCACGTCGGCAAAACCATTAAACGGTTTGCAAAGTTC
>JADLZL010001455.1:0-15201 GCA_015844335.1 Chrysopogon serrulatus
GTAAAGGGGATGAGTGTACTTACACAAATTAACTATAAGCATCTAGCCAAACACTAAAGAATGACCTCAGATCACCCTTGAATCTAAGAAGCTGTAAATTACATTGACTTTTGAAATTGAAGACCCATGATCTGAATGCAGGATTTTTGTTTCGAAAGATGAAGTCGTTCCTGACTCTCCAGATCTCCCAGGAAGCTATCAGGACCAAGTCTATGAAGAACTGCAGGTTTGAGATCGACTTGGCCTGTGCTAGACGCTGGTGCAGCTCTAGGTCTTCCTCCCATTCAATTTCCAGGGACTGCCAGCATCTCTTAGCAAATGGACAGAAGAAGAACAAGTGGTCTATGTCTTCTATTGCGTTGTCACCATAGAGGACGCACTGCTCATTGCCTTGTGAATTACAATGTCTCCTTGACAGCATGGACTTGGTGTTCAGTCTGTCCACCCAGACTAACCAGCCAAAGAATTTGATTCTTGGGGTGCAGCTTGCCTTCCATAACCATGCAAAGGCAGGGTGAGCATGTATATCTGCGAATGCCAGTTTGTAGAGTTTCTTGGAAGAGTAGGTTCCATTTCCCCATACATAGTTCCAAGTGTCCTTGTCTTGGCTGGAGATAGGCCAGTCCTGAGTTAACTGCTGCACTTGCTCAAATTCTTCAAAGGCTTCTATGGATAGGGGGTAGCGAAAACAATCCCGCAAATCTTCTTCATTTAGGATGTCGAGACCGAGGCTGCGGAATTCTTTGCATATGTCAGGAGTCTGGGATATGCAGCAGATAGGATCACCCCTGACCAAGAGTCATCCTAGAAGAGGGCAGTTGTTCCCTTGCCTATGTTGCAGGTAGCTATCCCTCTGAACAAACTGCTAAGCCTGAGGACATCCTTCCACCAAAACGATCCCACTTCTCTTGCTGCATGTGGGACTTTATCCTGGTAATATTTCCATCTAATGAGTTCCACCCATGGAATGTCCCTCTGGTTATAGAACTTGTCTAGGAATTTAAGCAGTAGTGCATCATTCTGTAATCTTAGGTTGATGATGCCGAGGCCTCCCTTATCTTTAGGAAGTGTAGCCACTGTCCATGCTACTAGATTTCCCCCTCTTTGTTGTTCAGAGTTACCCCTCCAGAGGCATTGCTTTCTGGCTCTGTCAATGTTGTCAATGACACCAACTGGTAATTTGATCACACACAAGGCATAGGTGGTAATTGGGGTGATAGCAGATTTCACCATCTCCAGTCTTCCAGAATAGGAGAGCAGTGATGAGCAGACTGACAGTTTGTGCTCTACTTTATCCATCAAAGGGGCCAGATCATCAAATCTGGGTTTGGTAGTGCCCATTGGCAGTCCTAAGTATGTGAATGGCATGGTACCAATTTTACAACCAAAAGTATTTGCGAAGATATTCATCTTGTCACTGGAAACATTGATTGGCACCATCTGGGATTTCCCATAGTTTACTTTTAGACCAGTAGAGAGGGAGAAGGAGTGCAGGATTCCTTTCAAAAAGAACAGTTGCCTTGCATCAGCTTCCATTATCATGAGGGTATCATCTGCATATTGGATTATTGGGAACACATTGTCTGGCTGGGGTATTGGGATGGACAGCATTCCTATATTAGATGCTTTGTTGATGATGGCTTGAAGTAGATCACCGCCAAAGACAAACAACAAGGGGGAGAGGGGATCACCTTGCCTCACTCCCCTTTTGCATTGAAACCTCTTACCAGGGACACCATTTAGTAGGACTTCTGCAGTGCCCGAACATAGGATTGCTTCTATCCATCTGATCCAAGTATCAGGGAAGCCTATACTCTGCATCATTGAGATTATTGTGCTGTGTTGTACAGTATCGAAGGCCTTTTCAAAATCAAGCTTCAGGATGATGATCTCTCTCTTTGACTGGTGGCATTGGTGTGTGTACTCAAATGACCATGCAAGACAGTCCTGAATTGTTTCGGACTCGATGAACCCATACCGGTTTTACGCGGCACTAACCGGAGGATGAAGAGTCGCAATCGTCCGCCCAAAATCTTGGCCTGTAATCATTGATGGTCTCCTGGCCGTTGATTTTGGGCACCGGTGTAATGAAGGATTTATTGATGCTTTCGTGTCTAGATTCCCCCGATAGAAATCAAAGCAGAGACTATAAAAGTCTGGCTTGACTGTGCTCCAACATTTCTTAAGAAATAGCCCAGTAAATCCATCTGGCCCTGGGGATTTATCAGGTGGCATTCTCTTCACAATGTTATCTATTTCCTCTGTAGTGAAAGGAAGGATGAGGGGGCTGAGGTCTTCATGTGGGGTGATCAGGCTTTGTAGGTTAAAGAGCATGGGGGTCTCCTCTGTGACACCCATTCTTTGCCTAAAAGAGTTCCAGATGATTGCTGCTTTGCCTTCATGGTCCTGTATCCAGGCATTCTGCTCATTTCTAAGTTGGGTAACTGTGTTCCTTCTATAAGAGATTGTTGCCATGGCATGGAAGAATTTGGTACACTCATCACCAAACTTAATTCTATTGTTAGTGAATCTGCTCTTCCAATATATATTTCTTGCCCTTAATAATCTTGCCAACTGAAGCTTGACAATATTCCTCAGGTTATCTTCAGGGTTGAAGAGTGGTCTTTCCTCTTCTAGGGTATCAAGATGTGCTATGACTGTGTTGCAGTTAGCAGTGAGAGTTTTGGCATCAGAGAAGTTCTTGCTCCATCCTTTCAGGCTGTGTCTAAGCTGCTTTAATTTGTGGGACAATCTGCTGGCTGAGTTGCTGACTGAATTGGAGAATGGTACATTTTGTGACCAAGATTGCTGAACCACTTCTTGAAAACCAGGCATTTCAGGTCAGAAGTTTTCAAATCTAAAGATGCTGGCTTTTGGGATCTTGGTGTCTATCGTTACTTTGCAGGGGATATGATCTGAGGTTATTTTGGCTAGAGGGGTGACCTGGGTGTTGGGAAAGTCCGATGTCGATTAATCGAAGTGAAAAACCAAATCCGCTTGCTCGGAAGGGGGTTCTCTTGCATATTACTCGGTGTAAGCCCTCCCTTTGAGGGGGAGTTCTACTAAGCCCAGGTGGCCTATTGCATCATTGAAGACCATTGTGTCCTGTAGGTTTCCTCCCCGGCTTATTTCTATTGTCAAGTTTAACGGTAGAAGTTGAAATCACCCAGGAAAAGCCAGTTTTCTTCATCCCCGATTCTGCGCAGTTTTTAAACCATTGGATAAACTCGGCGCAGTGGCTCGTGCATGGGCCATATCTTGTTGTCATGAGCCAAACTTCGCATTATGGCAGGATTGAAAGGCGATGGTCGGTTCATAACTGCGTTTGTCAAGCACTGTTCCTCTAAAAATACTGCTGTTCCACACTACTAGAATACCTCCCGAGGCACCGAGGGAGGGGACAAAATCAAACGCATCGAAACGTCTGGGAGCAAATTTCCTAATAAACGAGAAATCAAAATCCTCCTTCTTGGTTTCCTGGATGCAAATTACTGAGCACGCACTTTCTTCTATCTTCTCCCTAATGGCATCCAATTTCTCCTGGGCATTTATTCCTCGGATATTCCAACACAGAACATTCCAGTTTCGATTCAACATTAAAGATCACTATGGGAGGAGTAGCATACTGCTATGACCAGCATAACAGACTTAAAACAAGGTTCTGGTAGTGCCAAGATAGACATAATCCAAACAGGTTTCTGGTGCATCAATATTACAAACCAAAAGAGAGAGCAAAAGTAAAGAACTGTCTGGTCTCTATTCTTCATTGAGAACGACTTGGTGGCTGGAGCTTGGCGTCTCCATCAGGATGTCATCGGTTAGCTCCTCAGGAGCTACCCCGCAGCTGATTCCCCAGCTTCTCAGCATAGACGTCGGAATTGGATTAGCAGTTCCTTCACGAGATGGGATGGAGAGCAGTGCCACTTCCTTTCTCTGTCTCTTTCCAGGTGGACATGCTTGAAGCCTTCCTGTCCTCCTCTGATCCGAGGGCTTCTCCTGACTGCTGTTTCCACCACTGGTGCTCTGGAGCGGTGTCTGTTTGGAGCTGGGGAAGAGGAGGCCCGACTGACTGGATTGCTTTCCATAGTGGTGACCATGTCTGGACTGGGCTGAATTGCCCCCAACTTGGGCTGGTCAGAGCTGAATTCAAATTCAAACACTGGGCCTGGCCTAGAGTTGGCTTCAGGTAGCATCTCTGTAATGGAGGGGGCCTGTGGCAGTTGCAACTGCTCATTCTCCTCTATGATTTGAGCCTTGGAGGTTATCAGCTCTCTTACTGCTAGTTGGTGCTGTTGGAGCTCAGCTTCTTCTATTGCTCTTGCAAGAAGCCTGATTGTGAGTGCCTGAGACCATTAGGCTTGTATATCTCTGCTTGTGCTTCTCTGACTATTGGCTTGTTAATGATAATTGGTCTTGCAAGGGGGAATCTCATAGATTGCACTAGATTCTGGCCAGAGGAGATGGAGTCACTGGCAAACAAACCTCTAAGAGTGTATCCTCTGGGCAGTGCATTGGAGTCTAGGAGTAGGCGCTGGGCAGTGATCTCACTCACTGCAAGCTGACTTATTCCATCACCAGGATGGGCAGACATTATACTGGAAGCTGTGCTGTCATCACTGGAGAAATCTAATGGTATATCTGGCCCTGCTGCACGTAGGAACCTCATAGAGGAGCTGGAGAGGTCAAGATCAATAAGATCCTGTTCTGGCTGAGCTGGAGATTGGGCAGCTACATTCCCTTCTTGCTGGTGGACAATGTTTTGTGCTGGCGCTGCCGGTACTGGCTCCCAGGCTGGCCAGTTTTCCTCCATGTTGGCCTGATGCTCTGCTGCAGGTGCTGCGTGGCCATGGTGATGCTCTGCTGCAGGTGCTGCGTGGCCATGATGCCCATGGTGGGCATGGTTGAAGTGCAGACCAAAACCTAAGTCTGCTCCCTGCAACTCTCATTGCCAGTTAGGCATCACCGGATTCCCTCCCAGCACTGGGGGGCCATGCTCTGGGTGGGGTTCGCCATCGGCAGGGATCGTGTCTTCATCTGCTTGAAATTCATCTGGGAAATTGCCATTGAGAAGATACACCGGGACCGACCAGGAGCGTCCAATCCCCCCCATGACCGATCCCCTGGAGACCACTGTGCTTCTTGGGACTATGTTTGGGCTCAGCAGAAGCATTCTAGCAAGCACTCTGGACTTGTTCTCATTGGTGTACCATGCAAGTAGCCTACCATATGGAGCAACAGCAGCGTTGATGTACAGATCCTTCTAGAAATCTAGGGGGAACGCTAGAAACATCACCCAAGCTAATCTGATGTATGGACAGGCTCTGCTATTGATTCCATCATCGTGATTCACCACTGTGACTACGTGATTACCGAAATGCAGTGGGCTATTGCGAACAAGCTGGTCACGTTGCAGTACTGAGCGTAGACAAATCAAACCCAATCCGAGCGGTGAAAGATGATGTGACATGACTTTAACACGCTGATTGTGCTCTAAGAACTGAACTACTAGGCCCAGCGTCGGACCAAGAGCATTCACCTCGGCTGGCATGGGGTTGATGCTGACAATGGCGTAGTCCTCGTGCTCCCTTGTTGGTTCTCCTCCGAGCGCGCCCTTCCTCGCGCAGGCCAGTTCCATCCATGGTCGATGGTGAGCCCAGCAATGAGGTAAGGCTCCGGGTTCACCGGGAAGTTGGCCATGGCCGCCTCTGACTCCTCTTCGGTGGGCACTTGATTGAGGTTTTCTGGCTGCGGCGGCGGAGAGGAGGCAGAGGGCGTGATGAGATTAGTATGCACTGTTTGGCTTTCGGGGTTGGGAGGCGGAGGGTCGGCTTCTGAGTTGCAGAAATCGAGGTTATGATTGCCTCTATTACCTACCAAAATACTTCCCTGTTTCCTTGACTTCGCTGGATCAATCTGGACTTTGGGAATCCAGGCCAGTATTGGCCGAGTCGAGGTAATCCTTACCGGGTCCATTAGCATCTTGGGCCTCCACGCAACTTTGGGTTGGGCCCTTGTGGTGCAGAGTCTTTTTACATGGCCCAATTGCAGACATCTCTTGCACCGGATACGGGAGGAGCAGGTCATGCGGCTGTGGCCCAAACAAAGGCATCTCGTGCAGGGGTCAGGTCCAACTGAACGGCCCAAAGCCTTGCAGTTTGAATTTGAAAGTCCTCCAGTATTTGGGGCGCCATCTTGGGCGCTTTCCGCGGGACTAGCCGTGATCAACGGTTGCTGCTGTTGCGTTGCAAGATCTGAAAAATTCAAACCAGATTCCCCAAAACGAAGGCTGCACTGTGAGTTCGAATCTCGATCTGTTTGGATGGTGAAAGCGCCAAAAGTCAATGAAATCTGCGGTTTGGACTGAACTTTTGGTGGAGATTGAACAGTCTTCTCTGCAAAACGGGCTTTCTTTTCAGGATTCTGCTTCTTCTTTTCCTGCCGCTTGGCGGCTTTGGAGAGGACTTTGGTCCATTCTTTCTCCTGCTCAATCTCCCAAGCACGTTTTTCACGTTCCCAATGGGGCATGCCATTGTTCCAGAGGTGGAAATAGACATCAAAGAGGGAAGTGGTGACACGGCGAAGATTATAGATCTGAAAACCGACGTCCTTCGAAAAGACCGAAAATCGAAAATGGTTCGTGCTAAGAAAGCGAACATGAAAATCCATCGCACGACCACCGAGGCATGATCAAGCGCGAGAGCAATCGATTCTTCCGTCAAGCGGAAGAGATAACGCCGGAAGGTGACCGGGAGGAAGAACGATCCGTTCGGGAGGGAGAGGGGTGGTGTACGGTGACTGAAGCGCTTCCCGATTTCCTCACGGAATTCCACGCCTAGATCGAAATCTAGGCGGGAGGTAAGGTCCGAGGAGGAACCCATGACGCCTTCTTCTCGCGGGGGGTCGACGGAGGGGCTCGGGGGGAGCCATCGCCGGCAGAGGTGGAGGGCGGTGGAGGGCGGAGGGGAGAGGGTGGGGGGGAGGGAGCCATCTCTGATTAAGACGATGGCGTTCGCTGTGCATGCAGGCGTTGGGGGAGTCTAGCGGGGTGCCCAGAAGAACCACATCCTGGGAAGGAGTAGAGGACACCGGCCGGCCGGCCGGCCTTGCTTGTCCTCTGACGTTCGGCGTCCGTTCCTCCTCGTGTCCTCTACTCCATCTCGTGTCACCGGGTGTCCCAAGATTGTTGCTCTTACTAAGCACTAAACACAAATATAGAATGTAAATGGTATTGTTGAACATTTTACTTCTGCTCATCTTGTATAAAAAATGGTGGCAGTAGATACCACCTACAGGGTCAATACATAGTATATTCAGGCACATAATTCACTACCTGGTTGATTCAAGTGCACACACACACACAAACTACTATTTCGTTCCATACACCCAAAAAAATAAGGACCATGCACCCCAAAATGATCCTAATATAAACAACAAGAACATTTTTTTTTGCGACCGTACCAAGCACGTTTTATAAACAAGAACATGGAGATGAACCAGACATGATGGATTGTCTGCCAGTTAAGACGCTAGTCAAAACAGGAAAAAGTTCAACTAAGCAACTAGCATTGTACTAAAAATTCAAAATTAAAATGTCATGACAAGGGAGTACCTTTTTCACCAATATAGCCAAGATGTCTGTTTCCTTTCTTAGTTGATTTTCCAATCCTACAAATGGATTCAATGTTTAATGCAGAAAATCCCTTTTCATTATTGAAGACGACAAGTGTTAAGTCAGCTCCTGTACTAGTAATATCCTTTTTTGTTATGACAAACTCCAGTGATGGCTCCACATCCACTGGATAGTCATTGTCTTCTGCATTCTACAGAATGTCAACTTGTTAGGCCGTGCATAGAATCTTAAATATGAGCAAAGCAATGAAAATTACGACGTATTGCATACAGCAGATGTATGCTCATTATTAATAAAATGGTAAAAATAAACAAATTTGTATTGCAGATAACGCTGTTAGTGGCCCATCAATGTAGGTCGATGGGAAATTCAGTCTACCTTTCTATAAAATGGGACAGGGCTGTGGTCTGCAGTACTTATGAAAATCTAATAGAGTGTGAGAATGGTGTCATTTCAGGCGACTTCACATTTTTGCGTGTAATCACTGTAGTAGTCAGTTAGTCACATACTCCCTCCGTCCCTAAATACTTGTCGCTTCGCTTCCCAAGAAACAAATGCCGGCAATTTTAATAAATAATAAATATCATCGATTAGTATCATAATTAGTATCATCGGAAAGATCTTTAGATCTAGTTTTTTAACAAAATTATTTAGAGATATAAATATTGTACGTATTTTCTATAAATCAAGTCAAACTTGTGGCACGCATCCCACGGCGACATCTAAATAGAGACGGAGGGAGTAGGATGATAGGAGTAGTTGACAAAAGTTTTAATGTACAAGAGTGGATAGACTCTGCTAGTTTGACTCATAATAACTAGTATATAGTTACTATAAATGGAGCAAAATAGTAATGACGTCCTGTAATGGTAAGCATGTGGGGTAGCCAATCTACAACTCATTTTAATGATTTAATTCCAACATTAAACCAAATAGAGATGTTAGAGCTACTTATATTTTTTTTCAGAAATTGCATTTCTTCGCAATATTTTTTTCTGAAATTCATAGAAGAACGTTCTTAGAGCTACTTATATCTCCACTTTTTTTTTGGGCAACGAATCTCCACTTTTGGATTTGGGAGTGGTTGCCTGCAAACATTGTCAATAATCCACCTTGAGGTTTTTACATACTTTATTTCTCAAACCAAAAATTGCTATCATCCTGACATTGGGCCATGACACGTTAATTGTTGTGATGAATCAAACAAGAATATATCAGCTAGTGCACCAGTTTGGGCATGCATTAGGTGCACATAGAAAGACGTCAGTCATCCCCTAAACATGAGAAAACAATGTCTATTTCTTTTTTTTTCTTAAATCCACAGGATCTGTGCTACGTTACCCCGATACTTCCCTGAACTGCCGTACCAGTATCGCGATACGTATCGGATACTCTGATACGCCGATACGCCCGATACGGTATCGGTGAAGTATCGAGAAATACAGCAATAAAAATAAATAAAATAAACACCGATACTTGGTCGATACCAGTATCGCCATTTGCCGATACTCTCCCAGAGGCAGACTAGGTAAGTCCTGGCTGGCTGGGTTGCTCGGCTTTGAGTGGCCCATTATGGTGAGGAGTGCTTTTATTCAATAGAAAATAAAAGAAAACCCCCTTAAAAATGCTTCAAGGCATTAGCAATGTCTATGCTTTGCCATTTTTATTTGTTAGAATTGTTCAGCTAGAGTAAAAATTGTTTTGAATATGTGTATACTGATTTTTTTATAGGTATGTACTGATATTTTTTAATATATTTATATACTTACCGTATCGGCGTATCCTTGTTTTTGAAAAATGCCGTATCAACGTATCGCAGTATCGGTATCGGCGTATCGGTATCCCGTATCGGTGCAACGTAGGATCTGTGTATTTGTTATGCAATCCAAACAGAATTCAACAGTGTAACCCAGCCAAGCCAACTAAATCTCATAATTTCTTTCTTATCTCCCGACAGTATCTATGAGTGTGAGCGTACCATGATCATGCTATAGATAAAGGACATACTGCAGCAACAATCGAATCTGAGGATGCCTAGCCGAATAGTCAGTCAACATGGGCTAATTAAATATTGTCAGAAGTAGTCACCCATGTGCATCTTCAGAAAATAGTATATACAGGATCACATGAGCGTACCTGGATGAGCTCCATGAGGAAATGGACGTCCTTGGAGTAGAGCTCCTCAGAGAGGTAGCTGACTGCCTGGTAGATGTCCTCCGCCAGCGGGTTCCTCTCCTCCTGCCCGATGTAGAACCGTTCCCGCCGGATTCGCTCCACGTGCGCCCTCGCTGCCTCCGCCGCCATTGCCGCTCCCACCGCCGAGGATGACGATCCCATAGCTATCTCATTGACGGAGTATTTAGCTAGTGCGTGGAGCTAAACCGTGAACGGGCGGGGCTCAGGGGAGCTGTGCCGCCGTTCGTAGGCCTGTGAAACTGAAACGCACGCACGGCGAGACTGAAGGACCGGCGGCTCGCCGTCCTTGGTGCTCTCAGTTTCCGGCGAAGCCCGGCGGTGCGCGGTCACCACACACTGGAACGCGAGATCGAAACGCAGAACGAGGAACACGGCGAGTTGGTTAGCTGCTAATGGCGCAGCCTCACCAGATGCACTTTGTTTGATATTTATACTGGCTCGACCGACATCCCCGCCACCGGTTGTTGCTGCGTGGTACGCCCTTATCTTGCGAACGTCCACGCGACAAGCACGGCGAACAACCCGTGGTGGAGTGAGCCCCAAGTCGCGGTCACGGCGCACCGGTGTGCTAGTCTCCACCAGTGCCCGCGATTCTACGCTGTTACAAAACATGTTCAAGCACCTAATGAACAATCTAATGCACCTAACATGGATACAATGACCCTGACACGATTACAGGAGCTTCTGATCTAACAATCCGCCCCCTAATCGTGACAGATACTCACAACACCTAGCTTCTGACGCATCTCGATGAACTTGACTCTTCCCAATGGCTTGGTCAATACATCTGCCAATTGTCTGTCAGTGCCAATGTGCTGCACCTCTGCAATACCACTACTGACACACTCTCTGATATAATGGTACCTTGTGTCAATATGTTTGCTTCGTTCATGATAGACTGGGTTCTTGCTCAACTCAATTGCCGACTTATTGTCCATCAACAACTTGAACTTCTGAATCCTCTCTCCTGTCAAATCTGAAACTAGTCTGCTCAACCAGACTCCTTGACATGCTGCCGAGGCTGCAGCAATATATTCAGCCTCACAGCTGGACAGTGAGACTACCCTTTGCTTCTGTGAAGTCCAAGTAACAACATTCTCATTCAGTAAGAATAGAATCCCTGAAGTGCTCTTCCTCTTCTCAAGGTCACCAGCATGATCACTGTCAGAGTATCCTAACAGCTTCAGGCCTGAACTGGATCCCTTCTGAAACTTGCAACCATAATCTAATGTGCCCGCTATGTATCTCACAATTCTCTTGATAGCAGTCCAGTGATCAGAGGTTGGAGATTCCATGAACCTGCTCACCATACCCACAGCAAAAGCTATGTCAGGCCTAGTATTCACCAGATATCTCAAACTTCCCACTACACTTCTGTACTTGGTTACATCTTTGACAAGATCAGGTTTCCCAGGAAACAACTTGCAGTTCTGCTCCATTGGAGTATCAACTGGGTTGCACCTAGTCATTCCATCACTGCTCAACAATCTTAGCAGCATATGCTCTTTGACAGATTGTGATCTGTCCAGGGCCTTGCTTCACCTCCATCCCCAAGTAATAACTCAACATGCCGAGATCACTCATACTGAAAGTTTTGCACATTTGCTTTTTGAATTCAGCAATTCTACTCTTGTCAGAGCCACAAATGACAAGGTCATCTACATACACTCCAAGTAGCAACAGTGAACTGCTGCTACCCTTCTTATACACAGCATGCTCCTCCTCACTCCTGACAAAGCCCAATTTGTGCAATTCATGATCTAACTTGGCATTCCAGGCCCTAGGTGCCTGTTTCAACCCGTATAGAGCTTTTTTCAGTTTCATCACCTTGCCTGGAAATTTGGGGTTCTCAAAACCTGGAGGTTGGTGGACATAGACCTCCTCCATCAAGTCTCCATTAAGAAAAGCAGATTTCACATCCATGTGATGCACTTCCCATTCTCCTTGAGTAGCTAGAGCCAAGATCAGCCTAATTGTCTCCAACCTTGCAACTGGAGCAAAGACTTCCTCATAGTCCACCCCCTGCTTCTGAGCATATCCTTTTGCCACTAATCTTGCCTTGTATTTCACAATATTTCCCTTTGGATCCCTCTTGACTTTATAGACCCACTTCAGTCCAATTGTCTTGTGTCCCTTAGGAAGATCAGCATAACTCCAAGTATCATTTTCCCTGATGGACAGCAGTTCAGTTTCCATTGCATCAACCCAGCACTGTTCCTCTAATGCTTCA
Source organism: Chrysopogon serrulatus (assembly GCA_015844335.1). Lineage (NCBI taxonomy): Eukaryota > Viridiplantae > Streptophyta > Magnoliopsida > Poales > Poaceae > Chrysopogon > Chrysopogon serrulatus. The sequence continues at coordinate 12,057 of JADLZL010001455.1, forward strand.
TCCACACCCAAAGGTTCATCAGCAGCTAGCAAACACAGGCCACTGTATTCATAGTCAAGCACCTCCTCTGTATGATCAAACAGATCAGTAAGTGTTCTGTATCTTGGTATCCTTTCTTCTGAACTGTCATCATCATGAGCTGGTGGTGTTGCAAAATTGTGGTGTGGACTTTGCATTGGTGGTGGTGTTGCTTCATGAGGAGCCACAACACCCTGTTGATCAGCAGAAGCTCCACTGCCTTCTTCTGCTGCATTCTGATCACCTGCTGTGCCTGCATTGTCTGTTGTCGGATTTTCGTCAGACTCATAGTGCACCACAAAACTGTCAGGTGATTGTTGTTCTGAGACTTCTCCTGTCTTGTTCCAAATCTAGGGCTGTCCTTCATCGAAAACAACATCTCTGCTGATCACCAAGCGACCAGTAGCAGGATCAAAGAACCTGTAACCCTTGGTGCCCGACTCATAGCTAATAAACACCATTTTGGACGATCTATCTGAAAGTTTCTTCAGACTAGGACCAACATGCTTCACATAAGCCACACAGCCAAAAATTCTCAGGTGGCTTACCCTTGGTTTCTTCCCATGCCAAACCTCAAAAGGAGTCTTGCTGTCCAGAGCTTTGGTTGGTGATCTGTTTAACAGATAAACTGCAGTAGCAATTGCTTCACCCCAGAACTCAGGTGGTACCTGCATTGTTTTCAGCAGACACCTAGCCATCTCTACCACCGACTGATTCCTCCTCTCCATCACGCCATTTTGCTGTGGAGTGTAAGGAGTAGTGGTATAATGCTTGATTCCTCCTTCAGTGCAGAAAATGTAGAACAGATGAGAAGTGAATTCCCCCCTCGATCTGTTCTCAAAGCTTTCACCTTGCCATCAGATTCTGATTCAGCTCTCAACTTTACTTTCTTGAAGCACTCCAGAGCTTGATCTTTTGTCTTGAGCAGTTCCATCCACATATACCTATTGTGGTCATCTACCACTAACAGGAAATATGAGGCACCACCTAGTGACTTTGGTGTGATGTGCCCACATAAATCTGCATGTACAAGTTCTAGCACTTTTCCTGCCCTGAAATTTGACATCCTTGGAAAAGGTTTTCTGTGCTGTTTTCCCATAACACAACCATCACAAACCTACTCCAACTTTCTAACTAGAGGGATTCCTTCCACCATCTGTCTCCCCCTAGCTCACTGAGACTTCTAAAGTTCAAGTGGCCATATCTAGCATGCCACTGCCAGTCTTTGTCAGATGTGTGTGCTAGCAGACAAATTGGTGAAGTAATACCAAGTCTAACTGTGTACAGTCTATTTGCAGTCCTTGGAGCAGCTATCAACAGTGACTTATCTTTATCATATACGCACAGTTTCCCATCTCCCAAAGTGCATTTCAGTCCACTTTCTTCTAATTGACCCAGACTAACTATGTTACTCTTTAACTTAGGAATATAGTACACATTAGTTAGTACCTTGTGTTGGTGCTGGCGACCTTGCATCACCACTGAGCCAATCCCCTTGATCTCGATGCGAGATCCATCTCCGAAGCGCACCGTTCCTCGGACTCCCTCATTCAGGTGTCAGGGCTGATCTGGTGCCTGTCATATGATTGCTGGCCCCAGTATCCAACACCCAAACACCCACAGGAACATCCACCGGCACCACCTTCTCGGTCATATGCACAACCTGCCCTGGCTCGTGCACGATGTCGCACGTGGCCAGCAGGAGCGCGCTGCCATGATCACCCACAGCAACATTTGCCTCTAGTTATGTTGGATCTTTTTTCTCCTTCTTCGGGCGTTTACAATCTTCTGCCCAGTGGCCATAGATGCCACAATTTCGGCATCGGCCCTTCCTCCTAGGTGTGCCCATGGAAGTCAGTTTGACCTGACCCATAGCTCCGCCGTCAGAGCGCGCCGCCGCCTTTCCCTTGGTGGAGCTGCCTCCACCGCCGCTCCCTCCAGCCTTGTTGCCAGAGTGAAACCGGTGTTTATTCTTCTCCAACCAATCTTCCTCGGCGAGCATGAGACGCCCGACCTTGTCGACGATCTGCTCAGTCTTGTCATCAAAACGTTCCTCCGCCGCCCGCAATCGCCCGACCAGCTCTTCCACCGTCAGCGTCTTGAGGTCGACGAACATCTCGATCGATACAACGATCTGTGTGAACCGAGGTGGCACCACACGCAGGAACTTCTTTACGACTCGAAGATCGTCAATCGTCTCCCCTAGAGTCTTGAGGTTTCCGACAAGATTGGTAATTCTCATCCCAAACTCATCGACGGACACCCCCTCTTTGAACTGGATGTTCTCAAACTCCTTCAAGAGCTTCTGGGCATTGACTTCTTTCACGCGATCGGCCCCCACTCGCATGGTCTTCACCGCCTCCCACGCCTCCTTTACCGTCATCTTCCTCCCCAGCGTCTGCCACATCTCCTTGGGCATGGAGCGCAGGAGCGCGCTCATGGCTTGTCGATCTTGCGAACGCTTCGGGTTGGTACCTGGGTCGATCACCCCCTAGATTTCCAATGCTTCGTAGTTGCACAGCATCAACATTGCCCACTCGGTGTAGTTGTCGCTGGTAAGCATCGGCCACATGAGCGAGCTCTCCTTGACGGTGGAACCCGTGGACGGCTGCGCGTCGCCCATGGCGGATGATGGTGGTTGGCGGCGCGGCTGGCGTTCTTCCTCTCTGATGGCTCTCTCGATGGACCACTGGATCCACCGGATCTCTCACCTCACGCTCTGATACCAGAATGAAGGACCGGCGGCTCGTCGTCCTTGGTGCTCTCAGTTTCCGGCGAAGCCCGGCGGTGCGCGGTCACCATGCACTGGAACGCGAGATCGAAACGCAGAACGAGGAACACGGCGAGTTGGTTAGCTGCTAATGGCGCAGCCTCACCAGATGCACTTTGTTTGATATTTATACTGGCTCGACCGACATCCCCGCCACCGGTTGTTGCTGCATGGTACGCCCTTATCTTGCGAACGTCCACGCGATAAGCACGGCGAACAACCCGTGGCGAAGTGAGCCCCAAGTCGCGGTCACGGCGCACCGGTGTGCTAGTCTCCACCAGTGCCCGCGATTCTCTGTTGTTACAAAACATGTTCAAGCACCTAATGAACTATCTAATGCACCTAACATGGATACAA
>JADLZL010001457.1:0-55414 GCA_015844335.1 Chrysopogon serrulatus
ACTAGATGAAGCGCCATGTCCCGCTCCCAAACCAAACACTACCTTATGTAAGACTGTTCAAAAACTAAGAGTGAACTAGATTGAGACCAAATATATCGGTCTTGAGAACTATGTAGCGAAGTTTGGTTTTATTTTTAGTTTAATGAATCCTTTAATAAATCAAAAGGACTAAATTGAGGTTTTTAGTTTGACCGAATGCCTGGAATATACAAAATAAATTTAAGCTCTAGGCTCTCAAGAAACACACTAAGTGCCCTAGCTGGACCCTAGGATTTCATTAAAAAGATTGTGTATATGATATGGTCGACACGTTTTTATATTTTAAAAACTTTAAACTTCATAACTTTTCGAGAAACAATTAATCAAAGTATATACCCATATTTAACGTGCAAAATTTTGATAAAAAAATGATTAGGTGGCTCTAAAATAATGTTAGTAACAAATTTTATACTGCAAGAAACTCATGACGGCCAATACTTTTCGCGTTTGGATTGTGCTTTACGTTGACGATGAAAGGTGGTTGTACTGTTTAATAACCAACGCAAAAAAAAAAACAAATTTAAGAGAAAAATCTTTACTAGATTCCGTTGTTTCCCCTTTCATCAAAGACTTCTTACGTTGGCATCGAGTTTAAAAGTCATTTTTAATGACGATTAGCAATCTTAAGCTGCTAGCAAAGTTCGCGCATCTAATCTAGCATCGTCGGACAAGCGAACAAAGGAACAACCGCGAGACAGCGACGGGACGCCGGTCCACTGGCCGCCCGTCTCGTGGCCGCCAGCCCCTCCACGTGCTGGCCGACCCCTCAAAACGCCCGCTGCGGCGGGCATGGCAACAAACACCCCGAGAGCAGCCATTTCCAACGCAAACCCCCCAGACCAGAGTCCGTCCGTCCGTGACACCTGCAGGCCGCAGCATCTCCCTCGTGACGCCCGGAGCAGACATCAGAGGCATGGACACCGCGGTGGAGCTGGAGCTGGGGCTGGAGCAGAAGCCGGCGGTGGGGGGGGCTACTGGGGCGTGGTGGGCGCGCGGCCCTGCGACGCGTGCGCCGCGGAGCCGGCGCGGCTGCACTGCCGCGAGGACGGCGCGTTCCTGTGCCCCGGCTGCGACGCCCGGGCGCACGGCGCCGGGTCGCGCCACGCGCGCGTCTGGCTGTGCGAGGTCTGCGAGCACGCCCCCGCCGCCGTCACCTGCCGCGCCGACGCCGCCGCGCTCTGCGCCGCCTGCGACGCCGACATCCACTCGGCCAACCCGCTCGCGCGCCGCCACGAGCGCCTCCCCGTCGCGCCCTTCTTCGGCGCGCTCGCCGACGCGCCGCAGCCCTTCCCGTCACCGGCCTTCGCCGCCGCGGCCGCGGCGGGGCCCAGGCCCAGGCTCAGGGGGAGCGGCCGCGGACGACGACGGGAGCAACGAGGCCGAGGCGGCGTCGTGGCTGCTCCCCGAGCCCGACAACAGCCATGAGGACAGCGCCACCGCCACCGCCGCCGCCGACACGTTCTTCGCCGAATCGGACGCGTACCTCGGCGTCGACCTGGACTTCGCCCGCTGCATGGACGGCGTCAAGGCCATCGGCGTGCCGGTCGCGCCGCCCGAGATGGACATCGCTGCCGGCAGCTTTTTCTACCCCGAACACTCGATGAACCACAGCGTAAGCCTCACTACTTATATTCTACGCGTCCTGGATCCTCACACCCATGGACCATGGTTTCGTTGGTGAATAAATAATGTAGACGCCTTACTTGTTTTGCAGTTATCGTCCTCGGAGGCGGCGGTGGTGCCCGACGCGCAGGCGGCCGGCGTGCCGGCGGTGGTGAGCAAGGGGAAGGAGCGGGAGGCGCGGCTGATGCGGTACCGTGAGAAGCGCAAGAACCGGCGGTTCGACAAGACCATCCGCTACGCGTCCCGCAAGGCGTACGCCGAGACGCGGCCGCGCATCAAGGGCCGCTTCGCCAAGCGCGGCTCCGCGGAGGCCGACGACGACGCGCTGGAGCACGAGGAAGCGGCGTGCTTCTCGCCCGCGGGGTCGGCGCTCACGGCGTCGGACGGCGTCGTCCCGTCCTTCTGTTGAGGACTCCGATCCTTAGTTTTGCCAACTCTGCCGACTCTGAATAACTTCCTCTTTTTCCCCTCCCTCCCTCTCTTTTGATCGAGGGGTTGCCAGCTCTGGATCTGAAACTCCGAATGCATGCGACGCGAGCTGTGTGTAGCATGAATAACTGTGTAGTTGTTCCATGGATGAACTCACTCACGTTCGCATGGGACTCTTCTTGTAATCCTTCTCACCACCTGTGTAATCCACCATTGTACATTACCATCTAGAGTTGTTTCTTTCTTTTTCATGAGTGCATCTGCTACCTGAAAAATTTTGCTGTTCATATGCATCACTGCCATGGACCCATCACCCATCATGGTGCGGCATTCGGCTCTCAGAAAGGCGGCCATTCACTCCGATCATCATTCAGCTAGCTATCCAGCTCTTTTCTGGGTGCAGCTGTTGCGGCCAAGTGGGTGGTTGGTAGAGCATCGATTCGAAGAACATCAGAGCACGTGAAAGTGAACTACTAGTAGTGAAAACTGTGAGCTGCTCAGCAGTTACCGAAATGGGGTTGCGGGTAAATTTCTGATTTGAGACATGGAATTAGGTTGAATCAATGAAGCCACAGCCGTTGGTGGCTGCCGGTGAAGTCGCAGCTAGACGCCGAACCGGGTTAGGACGTACCACCACGTGACTCAAGTGTACCCGCCAGTTCCCCACTGTGCACAGCTTTGTCCCGACAAGTGGCACACAATGCACGACGGCAACCTTTCCAGCAGGAGGTGTCCTTCGCGCAGTCTCGCTCAACAGCACGAACATGGCGCGCCACCCGTAAGGCCGTGAATGACTATACAGATTAACAGATCAGTGGATCACCAATCTCACCTCTCTATAATATCACATTTCCTATCATACATGTGTTTGAAGTGAAGATGAACTAACTGCAAGAAAGTGTTCGGTCCTAAGGATAAGTAGATGTTGGGGGAGTTGCATCTCCCCCTCCTCCTCTGGAACGATGATACTATGTAACTTATCACCCCTTCTGGAACGATGATACTATGTAACTTCAATTTATCAACCGACAGTCATTTAAACAGTATTTTTCTCTTTAAATCTATCAGGATAAAATATTAGCGAGTAGCGAGTTTAATGGGAGGCGATGCTCTAATACTCTACTGTCAACGGCAACCCAGGCAGTAACCTCCATCACCTTGCTGCTTGATACTGCTATCACGTGATCACGTCACCCCCCTGAAACTGAAATCACTGACAAAAAGTGAGTAGGAAGATGTCTCTTAGGAATCCTATGAAAAGCTATCCCTCAACACAGCGCACGATAAACACTTTGTCCAAATTCGAATGCAAACTAGTAATACAAGTGTAACACGAACCAGGTATTGTCTTGACAACTACAAGCGCCCAAAGTCATCCAGTCATCAATACTTAAACCAGAAACGTTACGCTCCTGCCTCCACAATTGTATCAGCAGCGGTGTGTCCAAGGGAAACCAAAAGCACTGGAACAAAATCTCAGACGGATCCAATAGAATTACAGTTGTAACAACACGGGCGGGCAAAACATGCTGGATCCCCTTGCATTTTCCAGCATCTTGGGGCAGCTAAGAATCTCAGGCGTCATTGGCATATGGGGACTCATCACGCTGGGGCTGCTGTCCTGGGGATCTGCTATAGCTTCTTCTGCCATCAGGAGGTGGTGGCGGCGACCTGCTCACGTCTCGGGCTCCCGGTGGTGACCTGCTGTTATTTCTTGGAGGAGGTGGTGGCGGGGACCTGCTCATGTCTCGGGCTCCCCGTGGTGATCTGCTGTTATTTCTGGGAGGAGGCGGCGGCAGCGGTGGCGACCTGCTAAGACTCCGTGCACGAGACACCGGTGGCGACCTGCTGTAACTGCGCCTCCTAGGAGAACGATCTCGTGGGCTGTAGCTCCTGAAAAACCCAACATTTGTTTTCAGGATGAACACACGATAATCCATTGAATTAAAAAGTCTGCTAGTGAGGCAAAAAGACATTGATCTGTATTTATCTAGTCTCTCAAAATGTTCCCCTCCAATATTAGGTTTGGATTCACAATGCTAACGAAGCTATAACAGGTGGGAGAGGGGGATACGAATGCATTGGATCATATAGTACGAATGCAAGATAAAGAACTACACTCAGAAGTCAGAAACCATAGTTGAATGTTTGATTAAATACTATCCATCAAATCAGGAACACATCCAGTCATTTAGATATTAACTACAAATAATATTTCTAGGTGTGACTCAAAAAGGGGAAATGTGGCAATGACTAGGTTGAAACACAAAGCTGGAGATGGCCAGAAAACCGTTGTTGTTATCTATACACAATGCATTTGAGACCATTACTGGATACTCCCTTGGTTATAACGAATGTGTTATCTTTGAAATTTTGCTTCGTTCTCAAAAGTTCTAGGATTTCTAGGTGGTGTTTCCCAACCCTTAATTAAAACTACTGGATACTGGATGAATGCATGTGGTGGATTTGTGTCATCAGCAAATTACCTTCTGCCATAGCTTGGGCTCCTTCGATATCTTGGGCTGCGGCTGCGGCTGCGGCTGCGACTTCGGCTACGGCTGCGATACCTAGGACTTCGGCTGCGACGCCTTCCACTACCCAGGCCTCCCGAACCAATCCGTAAGCGACATTCACGTGCAAAGTGGCCAGTTTCACCACACTCATAGCACTTCATATCAGAACCGTTACGGTCTCGGCCACGGCCACCACCAGCTTTGGTTGACAGCTCAACCCTCCAACCATTCTTACCTATCAAGCACAGATCAACAAGATAACCATAAGCATAAATTCACAAATTGCTGAAATATATGTATTCACAGTAGCTAAAGTGCAAAACTTCGTTCAATTACTATTACAAAATAAAAAATGGGTGAAAAATTCATTATCAAGTAAGATCTGAGCATGTTAGCCCAAACTCAATGGTTTTCTTGCAAAGCAAGACTTGTACTTAAGTATTGCAATTGTCTGCAACTGCAGGACAAGGACTTGAGTGCCTGTCTTGTCAGTAAGATATTGTTTATATTAGTATACATATGCATTGACAATGTACAGCAGTGCCAAGATATCCAACATCCCAGCATTGCTAACTATAGGCACTTGGTATTCATATGTCAGCTGATATAATAACAGATACTAGTTCCTATTCCTGGTAAAAGTGCAACTGCAATGTATCCAACCACAGGCGCAAACATTTCAAAGTTGCCAAAGACAGCTTTTTTTCCCCATTTCATGGACTCAGCTCACAGAACACAATAACAGCAGAGAAACATTTGATACCTTTAAGCATACTAAACGATATGGGCTGAACTTTTCAAAAATATTAATTACTTGCCAGCTGTAAGACAAAGAACTCAAAACTCGCTGATGGATATATTAAAGTTTAGACAAGCAAACTTATTGGGAAGTGACCAACAACAAGAACTTGGAAATCAGGCAGCACAAATATCTTTCACATCTTGACATCACATAAGCTGCCACTTCATTTGAGGCACAACCTCCTACTGCAGAGTGATAATTGCTGTGAATCAAAAGCTTTTATTCTATTATCTTTAGTTTATAAATAAGCTTTTTCAAATCTACAAAGTGAGTACCTAAAAAGGGAAAAAACATAGTTTTTACATATAGTAATTCAATAGGGCCACATCTATTCTTTACAAAGAAACAACCTACTATCAGAAAACTGCATAGATTACTTGTACAAAGTCTTACAAGAAAAGGCAAGCTCTCTATGCTACAAAGTAATAAATAGACATCTATAGTTATTAAGTACCATCCAATTCGCGAATGGCATCTTGTGCATCCCTGCGGTCATCGAAGTCAATGAAGGCAAACCCTGGTGGTTTCCTAGCAACCCATACACTGCATGGAAAGAACAAATCAGTCCAAGTGAATGCATACAGACTATAATAATCTATTGTACAGAAAAAAGAACATTTTAATACGGTAATGAGCTCAATACCTTTCTTGATTGACCAACAAAACAATCTTATTATGAACATGTTTAACTTAGCAGTATCATCTTAATCAACATCAACCAGGAGATAAACAACAACATGCAGAAACAAATTCAGCAAAACTACATAGAAGGATAGCTAAGATATTTTTTTTTGAGAAACTAAAGTTAAAAAGATGGCACTTTTGCACAGGGTAACCGCAAAACCTGTCAAAATTCAACTACAAACAGAAGTTGGCATCAACCAACTGAAGAAAAAAGTCGAGGTATTTCATCCTGTATTAAGATATCCATAGTATTGATGAAATACGATTCCAAGTTAATTTTGTCAATTCTGACATTACCTCTTTATTTATAGACCATAGACATAAAAAATTCCAGGTCAGAAGATAACATTGTTATGTTGGATGCACTTCAGAATTAGTGGCTTGATTCCATCTTTCCATCTATCATAGTAACTTCAACTTCAATCTACTCTACACATTTCACTGGTTGTTTCTTACTCGTCACCATGTTCACCCGGAATTTTTTTACTGTGTTCTCTTCAATTCTTCATCAACATGAAGCATAAAAATAATTGCGCAATTGCAAGTGTACTAAATGTCTGGATTAAACAACAAGTGTTCAGAAAGACACCCTCTAATCTATAGAAAGAGGTCCTACCTTTCTTCTAAAAAAGCAAAGGATAATAACAACTCACAAGCCTTTAAAATCTACTAAGGAAGCAGCCAACACATAAAGTGGAAATTTTAAAGCTAGATCTGTTATTTGTCTTGAGCTTGGTACTACTAAAAAGATGTGATTGTCTATTAGTGAGGCTAACTAGATAGGATTGAGCACCATAAGTACTGGTAAGTTGAAACTGCACTTGCCAACTTATCATGCAGAAGCCCAAGCCCTGCCAAACTAGGCCTCAGGTACTTGTAATTTAACGTCAGCATAGTACTGCTGCTTTTCCCAATCCCTTCTTTTTCTCAAACAGCATATGCATCAACAAAAAACTCCTGAGATTGTCAAGAAACAGACAACTCTACTAAAACTTGCTCTACTCGCTCTCCTGCGTTTTCGAGAAAAAAAAACTTGCTCTACTCAACAAACAAAGCAACAAATGTATCAGCGCTGAGTCATTGCACCACAGTTTCCTTATTGATTTCTGTACATATCATACCACATGACCACTAAGTGGAGCAAAGGCTCTGTATTGCTGTTCTACCACAGGTTCGCACTATGCTCAATACGAAACTATGTTTTAGCATGAATGCATACGAACTAGCAAGCAACAGCATAAAGTCGTATTTGCTATGAATAAAGGGGAAAAAACAAAACTTAGCACTTTGGAGCAAAGGCACGCATCTCACCTCCTCAGCACACCAAACGTGCGGAACTCGTCCTCGATCTCCCGCGCTGTGACACGCGGATCCAGGTTCCCAACATAGACGCGAGCCATAAGTTCAGCCTGCAAGAGCGAAACAATCTGAACAAAAAAGCCACTGAAATCCACTCCAAGGAGAAGCGGAACGAAGCTCTTCACCGAGGAAACCCAAATTCCTCATGAATTAGAACAAAAAGGAGAAGAAAATCGAGGCGCGCTGGCCTAGGAAGCAGAAGCAATGGGGGATCTAGAGCGTACCTGCCTTCGCGAGCGAGTTCCCTCCGGCTGATTTGAGATTTGGGGAGCGACCGGGGCTGCGGCTCTAGGGTTTAAGTTGAGCCGCGGCCAACGAGGGAAGGAGCAGGAGGAGGACAGGGTGCTTTGGGCGGAAAGGAGTTGACGAGTCAGCCCCTGGTATTTCCGGAATTTCAAGTTAGGTGGGAAAAGGCTTATAATGTTTTTAATATCTTTTATATAAAAAAATTATATTTTAAAAGAAACACGTTTTCAAACTAAATTTCTAGAAAAATAGCTCCTTTAGTTACGCAATTGCCAGTGACGTGATTTTTCAGCCTCAGACTGCTTATCAAGCCACACTCATTCAGCTGCTATTTTTTTTTTTTTTTGAAACCCTCATTCAGCTGCTATTGTTAGACTACTGCAAATGCAAATCCACTTACATTACTACAGGGTTTATACTTTTACAGTTGCTACTGTAGAATGGCAGCCGATTCATACATTTAACTTCAAAAATCATGTCACGTGCTAAACATCTGGAAAACATTTTTCACGTACTCTCACCATTTCAAAATAATTGTCCGCCTCACTTTTTAAAAAATCAAAACTTATGAAATTTAATCAAATACATAAAAGGTATGTTGATATTTATGATACATATAAGAAGTATTACTAAATTGAGTATAAAATATACTTGCATAATAAATTTATTTGAAAATATGAATGTTAATATCATTTTGCATATTTTTAGATAGGCCAGGTTTAATATAGGTTTCAAACGGAACTTTATTATCTTTAATACAATGACACATTAGCAATTTTATTGACTTAGTAGGTTATTTATAAAGAGTGGTAGAGTTTTATACTATGAAACTCATTGTCGTGATTACTAACATAAAAGTTGATGTAACCATTTTTTATAACTATGTCACAAAACTTTCCACTATGACTCGTCTTAAGCTTACACTGATTTAACTCCTCAGGAAAGAAGTAGCGTGGTATAAATATCGAGTTGTGCTATCATGGATAGCGTGACATAGCTCGACGAGATGAGTCACGCCATTAACTAAAGGTGACACATGTGTGTTAGGGTCTGTGATTTGGAGAGTGTCCTTAAGAAGTTAAATAGATTAAATTCGGTGAACCATTGAGTACTCCTGCAACTTTCTTTTTTTAAAAAAAGTTACTAACTTATACACATAACTTTTATACAGAACTTATTAACATAACCTTTAACAATATAACATTTTGTACATAAGTTATGTTTTATAGCTTCTATGTTTCAAGTTTAGGTATAAATTATAAGTTAATTCATTCATTTATGTTCAATAACCTTTATTTTTCAAGTTTTGGCATAAGTTATAAGTTGATTTGTTCCTTTATATTTAATAGTTTTTATACATAAGTTGTGTTTCATAGTTTACAAGTTTTGGCCTATGTGTGTAATAGGAGTGGTAGGGATAAGCACGAGTAGAATAAAGTTGTAAAAAAAATATCATTTGATTGTTTGAATTATCTTCTTTTGGCCATTTGTTCAATCACAGTATGTCTTTGGACTAATAACCTGCTCATACACTTGTTAAACACATTAGTCCTTTCACCATGCAGTCACTAAATCAACAAATGAAAGTGAGGGCTAGATGCACTTTCAATAGGCTAGAGGTTTTCACCTTGGCCCTTATGGGAGTGTGCTGATCTAGACTATCAAACATATAGTTGACGACACTATTATCTAATTTGGGTTGCTCCTTAGATAGTTTCATACAACTATGTATTTTTATTTGCCTTTCATAATGGTGGAGACTAATGCACAATGTGCTCATCACATACTTGTGTGTGGTCCTAAACAATGATTTATTGGTTTACTCATCACATACTTTTGTATGGGCCCACATGATTGTTTGTTGGTGTTGCTAGTCTACCCACATCTCTCGTAATGCACACTGTGCTCATCACATACTTGTGTGTGGTTCTAAATAATGGTTTATTGGTTGTACTCATCACATTTTGTGTGGCCCCACATGATTGTTTGTTGGTATTGCTAGTCTACCCACATCTCTTGTGGCGACCTAAGGCTATAGTTAGATAAATTGGGTGCTATATCGCTGGTTAGTAATTAGTATGTCTTCAATCCGTCTACAGCCTAGCGGTTCTAGCAATATTGATTTGATAGGCATCCATAGCAAAGAAAAAGGTGAAACAGGTCCTATTGCCTTTGATTTATTTTTTTTCCTTCTGTGTCAGGTGGAATCTTTTGTACTACCCTCTATCCTATTTTATATGTCATTTTTTTGGAAAATAATTTTGGTCATATATAGCTTTTTGCTATGCACCTAGATATACAATAATAAAAGTTGTTATCTAAAGAAACCAAAATAATATATAAATTAGAATGGAGGGAGTATTATTTTTTGAGCGTAAATCTTTTGTATTATGAATTGTTTTCCTTGATGAATATTAGATATGATGTACTCTTTTGTGTGCCTTTGTTGAAAAAACTATATGCTTTAGTACTCCAAGAAAACAAAAGAAAAAAAACTATATAATTTAGTACTCCAAGAAAACAAAAGGCCACAAGGACTCGATGTTTCACGGAATTTGTGGATGTGAATGGATTAGGTTGCTCGTGGACGATGTTTCGCCATGAGCTTCAAATTAAATTGGGATTTTTTTAAAGAGGGGGATAAAGAGGGAATCAAAGTTTTTGTAGTGGCTCTAGAACAATGAACCGCGTATGTACTGCTATCCAGTCATTTGTGTTAGCCTGTTTAGGAACAGTTTTTGGAACGAGGGGGGCAAAAAGAAATAAAATGAGATTATTTGTTCTAGCTGGAGTCGGTCGGATGGTACGTTATCCAACTTTTCTAAAACAAGTTGAATAGAGCTCACCGTTTCCTCTCGCTTTACACACTTGGAAAGGGCAGCTGCTAAAACTTTCTAATAAACCTAAAAATATGCTCCTGAAGTTTTCTAAGTTGAGCTCGATGTTGTGCCATTCCCATATCTCATTAACATGCTCAACAGATTGTTTGTTTATCTTGCAGTTATAAACACAACTATTACAAAGGACAAAACAGATATATTCCATAATAGGTCTTGTATCCAATCATAATAGTTGCAAGCAGAAAAAGATAGAACATATCAGTACATATGAAAATCATGATTATATATTATGGAAGTACTTCTCTACAGACGATATACTTGCTTCTCATAATATAAGTTCAAGATATATATAATCACACGTGAGATCGAAGCTAGAAAAAAAAAAATCCCTGTTACACCAAAGTGACCATCATTCTGTCGTTATATATACGATATTGTGATGAAAACATGCAAAAAGTTCTCACCAAGTCACCAGTCTCAAACTAAAGTGCTTTCCTCTTGGATAGAACATGTAAGAACTTCCTCTGAAAATGTACTAGGTAGCCTGCAAAAATATCCTAGTCCATGACGATCAATAGTCTTCATAGGCTCTGGCAATAAAACATACAACACAATACTGACACTCGAGCTTAATCAACAAGAACATACATAAAAGTAAGACTTGAGGTACCCACATTTTCATAGTAAAATAAGATCAATCAACAAGAACATATATAAAAGTAAGAGTTGAGGGTACCCACATTTTCATGGTAAGATGAAGTCACACGCTAGCAATAGATTCATCATTGCAGGTGCCATCAGCTCAGTATATACGAATAACCAATCAGAGACTTCTGAGTTCAATCCACATCTTACAAGTTCAATGGTTTGGGCAAAAGAAGGAAAAGAGTTCTCAAAGACTTGAAAATTTCACATTTAAGTATGAATAGAACCTGCTCTTTAGCAGGTGCTATCATCAGAAACTGTTGGGCTACATAGAACGACTCTGTTACATGTATATTAAATTAATGTTCAGCCCATACAAGTCTGGGTGCACTATTGCACAGCCCATCTGGGATTGACTCCCAAAAAAATTGGTTGGATCCAACAAATAAGATTCAGATAAGAGCTCTCATGGCCAAGGAATGTGAAAAAGAAATCTCCAATCATTGTCCAGTATTATTGCCCAAATAAACTAGAAATAGCCGTCAGATATCCAGCTAGCTGCAGAAATAGATGAGCACCCGATCACATTTTAGTAGTGCAAAACTGCAATTAACATTCTGGTTTCTAAGTAAATGATTATCTACCATCAGACATCACTGTTTCCCATTAGTAGCATTTCCCAAGTCATGTTATTGGTTAAAAGTTTGTATATACTACAAACCGAATTTCTCCTACATTCAGTTTATGTACCTGCCCTAAGATGCCCTTTCCTGTCTGAGCTTCCACTACCAATCCAGCAGTCAGTCCTATCATTGCCAATGCCCCGTTGATTGCTTCAGCTTGACGGCGCCTCTGCAAAACAGACCACAATGTTTTGGATCAAATTTGAAGAGTAAGAAAACACAATGAAGCATCAATATAGAATATAGACTGATATTGGGATTCAGAGGGGAGTGCAGCAGATGAGGTATTTGTTAACAAAAAGTGGAAGTAATATTTTAGTGAAATAATAAACATATATGTTTCTTGAATCACCAAAGGAATTTCAGCATCTCTCTTATAAGTTACAATTTCCCCTGCAGGTTGAGTTTTTTTTTTTAATTTAATAATACATGTCCATATGAACATTACTGCAATGTACAGTCCACTAGGTAATATTAAGTTGAATATCCATTTGTCCATTTGCAGTTAGGTTAGATGCCTCAACTGAAGAACATGCAATCAAGTTTTCACCCACAGAAAAAAAAATAGAAATGGAGAAATTGCGGGACAAAATGAACAGGGAAAAGCCTAGTTCTGTTTCCAGTTATCCGAAACAATGATTCATCACCAACTATTGGCCCAAACAAAAGATATATGTTTTCCACTTTTCCTTATTATGAAGATTCCTTCCTTTAGCATATATATGATTGTTTTTAGAATATATGATTGATTTAATCTAAGGCATGATACACTCCAAAACAGCAACAATGCACCTTCAGCTTTTCTTTGGCCCTAATTTCTTGCATTTGTTTAGCAGCTAGGCGCTTAGCTTCTAGTGGATCAACCATCACAACATTCTCACCTGAGCTTCTTTTGCCTTGTGGTGCCTGATTCATTTGAAAAAAACCAGTTTAGCTACCAAGAGAGAATGTATTATATAGAATAAGAATAAGAATGCAGCAACTGGCGCTAAAGAAAGTTGAATAACTTTCTCCAGGACCTGAGTTAGTATAACACATAACGGGAAGAGATCTAAGGAATTATGGCATATCAAATCACATAAAGCTATGTTCAATAAACATTATTAATTATGGTATCCTGGTTGGGATATAGGCCTAAGAAATTGAGATTAAACTTCTAAGAAATATCAAATCACAAACTTCTAAGAAATATCGAATCACATAAAGTTGTGTTTAACAAACATTATTAATGTCATAGTCCTACCAACCCTAAAAAATAGATGGCCTACTCAAAAAGCCTGATGCATACATCTGCACTAGCAAAGGCCAGAACGTGGCTTCTCCGATATAATGTATGTCCCAATTGCTTGTACTGGATTGTCCATCTATGAGAGAAGAAAAGACATAACTCAGAGGTCAGTTAAGATGTAATGCGAGTACTATTGATGTCACTAACCACAACCAGAATTAGCTATTATTAGTAAACCAAGTAAAATCAACTGATATTAATTCAAAAGCACTGGACTCCTGGCTGCTTGCCAACCCAAATTAGCCAACTAGGAAGTTGAACCTCTTCATAGTTATACAAAAGTCGAAATGAATTTTTCCAAGGGTTTGTACTGAAGAATTTGTATTGAACTTGTGACTAGTAACTACTCTACATAGTAGGAATGGAAACCGGATACACCAGAATGTAGAGTTCAACCAAATATTCTTCAATACTTAAGCAATTAAAGTTAAATTCACAAGATGCAGAGAATAAAAACTAGCACCAAACGGATTTCGTGTTGGCTAGCTTCAGGAACAACAATGCAAAATTCTCGTCCGACAAAAAAAAAATATTGAACATCATCGAGCAACTTAATTTGGGACTTAATTTGGGATTTCCAGAAAGCTTTAATGAATTGGCCAAGAACAGTACTGCATCAATGGAGGCTGGGCAACAAGAAACAAGAACATACCTGGACAAGGACGGGGCAGAGGACACAGGCTCGATTGTTAGGAAGCGGGAGGAGCCAGAAGAACAAGAGGCTGGAGGAGGAGGAATCGACGCCGAGAAGCAGAGACTGGTAGAGCACGCCATTCTTGCTGCTTCCCGCCTCCTCCGGTCCTCCCCACCTCACCCTCTTTTTCTACGGACGCCGGACACCGTCGTCTTCCACCCTCTAGTTTTTTTTTTTTTTCTTTCTTCCCCAAATCTGGTCGTCGTTATCCTATTCCTTCCTTCCCTCCCGTCACCGTTAGGTGGGCTTCTTCATGATCTTGGGCCGGCCCACGGCCCAAGCGTAAGACTGAGATCACCACACTGCTTGGTGGATGAACTGCCGCGACCGCCATCACTAGCGTTAGCTTCTGCGTGTGGCCGTGGGCGCCTGCCTGCTCGCGGCATGACGACCGCCACCGCCATCGTCGCCGGGCATGGTCTCGCCCTGCGCCGGAGCCTCCCCCCTCCCTAACCCGCCAGGGCGAGCCACCACGTCGGTCTCCCTCTCCGCGCGCCCCGTCACTCCCGCCCGCTGCATGATTACCCCGTCGCCGCGGCCGCGCCGGTGCCGGTCCATCTCGTCCGAGAGCTCCACCGCCGCCTCAGCCGCGGCTGACATCACCGACGAAGAAGAAGCGGAGCCCGAGGACGAGGTGGACCCGCAGGCGGAGGTGTGCTACCTGGACCCCGACGCGGACCCGGAGTCGATCCGGGAGTGGGAGCTGGACTTCTGCTCGCGGCCCATCCTGGACGCGCGCGGGAAGAAGGTGTGGGAGCTCGTGGTCTGCGACGCCACGCTGTCGCTCCAGTTCACGCGCTACTTCCCCAACAACGCCATCAACAGCGTCACGCTCCGCGACGCGCTGGCCTCCGTGTCCGAGGCGCTGGGCGTGCCCATGCCCGACCGCGTCCGCTTCTTCCGGTCCCAGATGCAGACCATCATCACCCGCGCCTGCGGCGAGCTGGGCGTCAAGGCCGTGCCGAGCCGGCGGTGCGTGTCGCTGCTGCTGTGGCTGGAGGAGCGGTACGAGGTGGTGTACAGCCGCCACCCGGGGTTCCAGGCCGGCACACGGCCGCTGCTCGCGCTCGACAACCCGTTCCCCACCACGCTCCCCGAGAACCTCTTCGGCGACAAGTGGGCGTTCGTGCAGCTCCCGTTCTCCGGTCAGTCATAGTTCGATTTGCCACGGCGATTAACCTTGACTCTCCAGTCCTGATTGTTCCTGCTGTGCGTGCAGCTGTGGGAGAGGAGGTGGAGTCACTGGAGAGGAGGTACGCATTCGGTGCGGGGCTGGATTTGGATCTGCTGGGGTTCGAGCTTGATGACAGCACGCTAGTCCCTGGTGTCGCCGTGGAATCATCTCGCGCCAAGCCTCTAGCTGGTAAGTTTGTACTCATTCACTCATCGCCAATGCCACAATAGAAGAAAGACATTGAAAATGCTTGATTGCAAATGCATCTACATGTTAAGATTATGGGACGGATGTAGATGCTTTTGTTGGGGTAAAAAACTAAATTCTTATTACTTGCATATCGTTTGATCACTCTGATCTCTATGAACAATGATCTTATTGAAATTGGCTATTGTATTCCTCTAACAACTTAAGTTTTTTTTGCTGCAAAGTGATTGGTGCATACAACTAAATAAAGATTGATCGTTATGCACCCTAGGCAAGTTTTGGCATGTCATATGAGACGATGTCACATGGTTATCATTCCAGAATTTTATCACTGACAGTCACATAACATTATAACAACCATCTAGGTTGATTCTGATCTAAAAGAAACGACAATTGGATATGCATTTGATGTTGAATAAGTTACCGCATTTGAACTGCACACTGTAAAGGGGACAATGCAATGTCGAACAGTTACACCTGCTTTAGATAGTTTGCTGTGTCGCTGCTTCCATGTTTGATCACACTCAATGTTTGACCACACTCTTGACTTGTCATCTGAAAGAGAGGAACGGTGTCAGGTTGCTGAGGAGAAATCTTTGTGTTTTCTGTCTCCCCCATTTTTCAGCGTGGATGAACGGTCTGGAGATCTGCGCGATGGAGGTGGACACCAGCAGGGCGAGCCTGATCCTGTCGGCTGGGGTGTCCACGCGGTACATCTACTCCGGGTACCAGAAAACCCCCGCGGCGACGCAGGAGGCGGAGGCCTGGGAGGCGGCCAAGAAGGCCAGCGGCGGCCTCCACTTCCTGGCCATCCAGGAGAACCTCAACTCCGACGGCTGCGTCGGCTTCTGGCTCCTGCTGGACCTGCCCCCGCCGCCTGTATGATGAACCAATCCCTATCCGGACGCCAGCTCCTCTCTGTCGTGGATTTCGTCTTTGGAAATCACAGTAGCATCGACGACGTCTAGTGCTAGTAAATTATTTTTCGTGATCATCACTATACAGGAATTCATAATCAGAGTATAAAGGAATGTTTGGACTCGCGCGGGTCGCAACGCTTTGTTTTTGTTTTATTGAGAAATTGATTCCGCTGATGGCCCAACGGCGCGGCCCGATCTTTTGGCGGCCGCCTTCTTCCGTTGCAGGCCAGCCCATCCCGCCCAGCGGCGTGGCGGCCGTGTATCGTTGGCACTATTTTTTTTTTTTATCCGCGAGGCGACAGCCAAACCGAACCGAGCGACCTGGCCTGAGGTCAACATTACTCTCTCTTGTTCCCTTTTAAAAGACGCATACATACATATATCGAGATTCAAACTTCGTTCCCTTCAAATTAGCAGGTTGATTTGTATGCCAATAAAAAAAAACTTTAATTTTTTGTTTTACAGTTAAATAACATTTTTACGCCAATCAAAAAACATATTGTATTACCTATAAAAAAGGTCTATGCAAAACATAACTAAAAATAGACAAATTTTAAACCAGAAGATACGGGAAAGCAATAGTTTATTAATTGCTATAAAATTGGTCTGTAAAACACTAAAAACTAGACCCCATGTAAAATAAAATGTGAATAAATTCTAGGCCTTCCATATATATTCTAGCTTTTATGAGAGTGCGTCTGGTAGTGCTCTCGGAACAGCTTTGCCCTGTGGCCGACCAAACGGTAGAATGGGAATCAACTTCAGACATGAAGCTCTGCAATTTGTACTGAGAGAAGAGCCAGAGGCAAACCTAAAATTTGTAGCTTATGGATGCTTTGTCCTTTGATATGTTGTCCTAGGACGAATATATCCTCAATGTGTACTGAGAAAGAGGTGGAACACAAATCCATTGGGTCAAGTGTCGTCAAGAGAGAGGTGCCGAAATGGTTTAGGAGTGAAAAGGCGGGGCATGGGGCGTGAGGGTGTGGGGAAGGGGCAAGGAGGGAGAAGATGAGACGCATCAGGATAAATAGCGAGGAAAGAAAAAAATGGAAACAAAAAGTAGAAAGGTAATATGGATATTTCGTTGCTTGACAATAAGAAAATTAACTCTATTGAACATTCCTCTGGAAACAACTTTAACTCCACGAATAGAGTTGCTCCACCACCGAAATCAAAAAGAAAAATACTCCACCAGTAAAGTGGAGCTATATCAAAAGTACCACAAACATATCGTTGCAAAAAGAAGCTAAGCTTAGGGAGAAGTGTGTAGCTCTCAACCTCAGCGTACTCGTACATTATTATTAGCTTTCCTGCTGCCCAGCTAACGCCTTGTTCGGATGGGGTTGGAAAAATTCCAACCCTTTCCTGTAGCACTTCGTTTTTATTTGGTAAATATTGTCCAATCGTGGCCTAACTAGGCTTAAAAGATTCGTCTCGTGATTTACAACCCAACTATGTAATTAGTTATTTTTTTTATTTATATTTAATACTATTTACATGTGGGAAACAATTTGTGAGAGAGAGAGATTAGAAAGTCCGTTTGTTTGTGGTAAATATTGTCCAATCGTGGCCCAACTAGGCTCAAAAGATTCGTCTCGTGATTTACAACTAAACTGTGTAATTAGTTATTTTTTTTACTAACATTTAATGGTCTATATATATGGGTAGAAATTGATGTGATGGAGAGAGTGTGGAAAAAGTTGGAATTATAAGGGCCATCCGAACAAGGCCTAAGGGAGACCTTTTGGATTATCCGTTAGTCCCAGTGGTGTAACGGAGCGTGACAGTCACCCGCGGCGCCCAACAAACGTACGTAACGGCAGGGCGTGCCCCTGCCCCCTGCAGTCGATCTGTAGACATACTCCGTCCCGTAGTACGCACGTGGAGTAATGAGACGCGACGCAGTTGCTACTGTGCGCCTACGTACAGGCCGCGCACGAACGAACGTACTAGTACAGTACATAGCGCATGCAGCCCGATCGAGGTGCGTAGCGTAGCGCCGGCCGTACTGCACGCCCGATCTTTTCCCCAGTCTAGAAAGCCGTGTGGTGGCAATGCAGATGCATGAGGGTGGATCGATCTGTGACCACTCACACCACACCGCACCGGACCTGGCGGTCGGTGTACGGCGTTGTGTTGGCCAAGCAAGGGCCCCGGAGCAGCAGGACGGAGCTGAGCAGAGCTAGCTACAACTGGCACGTAGCATACTAGGTGTACTACTACGCTTGCGTCCTGCTACTGCGAGCGCAGAATCCTCCTTGGCTGCCGCGTTGGCATCGATCGATGGATGATATTGATATCCCCCGACCCCTGTGCATGTACATATTACTAGTATATTGCATTGCGCCGATGGAATCGGCCCATGCATTGGCACTGCAATGCATGCATGAACCATCGCATCGACGTAGTACTCTCCATCCATTGTACAACGTCCGAGCACGCACGCAGGCCCACCACCCAGCCCCCGTGCCCGTGCGTGGGTGTTGTCACCTCGTGGCCGGCGGTGGGCGGCGCGCGAGGCGAGGCGAGGCGACGGGAAGAAGCTCTGCTGCAGCCTTTGTATATTGCTGGAGCCGCACATCTGCATCTGCTGATTGATCTGCATGCATGGAACTATGGATCCTGGTGGTGGTGGAAGCCGAAAGGCGGCCAGCGGCCCCCGAGCGGCGTACGTGATCGAACGAAAAGCGGTGCATGCAGTGGAGTGCAGCGGCGACGCGATGGATCGCATGCAATGCAAGGCATATCTTATCTGCTCAAGCACTGCTCCACTAGAAGAAGCATATCCCAGTCTCTCATGCATATGCATCTTTTGTCAGCGAGCGAGCGGCCGGCCGGCCGGCGCTGAGAATCGAGCAAGGGAAGGAAGGGGATAATAGAGTGGGGGAGCTAGCTAGGGGACTGTAGTGTGCTAGTACATGGTGGTACTAGTACTGCTAGTAGCTAGCTGATCCTGATCGATCGATGGACGACGATGGCTGCTGCCAGGGGTAATCTCAGGTGGCTCAGATTTGCTGCTGCGCCTTCTCTCATGCATGAAGCATGATGCATAGTGCAGGCAGCGCGCGAACGTCTGCTAGTTTAGCTTCCTAGCCCCATGCAGCCAGGCGCGTCCAGACCTAGCTAGTGAGACTGCTCTGAGCACAGCCTATAGTATTACTGTATCTGTACGTATGTGGCTACATGATCATACTCCAATATACTATAGCACTGCACGTAGCTGCATGCATGCAACGTAGAGTACACTGCTGTGTGCAGCATGCATGCATAGGACGATCTAACGGAGCACGGCAACCCGGCCGGCCGGTCTGTCTTTGCGCCGTTCTCTCAGACCATGCATAATACTCCAGGATAAGAGTATATATCGGGTGGAAGTCGAACTACTCGTACGTGAGTGCCGGCCTGGTGTGGGGCATGCACAGTAGTGCACGTCCGTGGCCACCCCCCCCCCCGGGTCTATCAAGCTGAAGTACGACGTTCACAGCCCTGCGCATGCATTTCGCGTCTAGAAGCAATTAAGCTTGCATTGGATACTGGATAGGCCGGCCGGTCAATAAAAATTTCTGGTCGATGTAGTACATACTCAAGCAGTCAAGCACATGCATGCATGGCGCTCGCTCGCTCCAACCAAACCAAATAATTGCTAGCTCCTGCATGCCTAATGCTCTCCTCTGCATGCGCGCGCTGACCTAAACATGCATGATTGACGCATAATGGGGGTAACTGAAATCAAGCTGCCTTTAAGCCAGCTAGCAGCTAGCTCTGTCCAGAGGAGCCTATACTACTCCAAAACTATCGTAGCAGCATGCAGCTATCTGTAACGTTACGTACCGCCGTCCCGAGCACGATCGGCCACAGTACATGAATGCGCACCCATGCATGCATGGATCGGAGTCTGCATGATCTTATGCCAACACAACACCTCGTCAGTTCAGGTTTCTCAGCTGCTCGGTTTGAGCATTCAAAGATAGGATATATGTATGTCCATCCTCTGTGTCCATGTCCGCGAGAGAGAGGTAATAAGGCGGTCCCCATGGTCCATGGATTCTCAGTTTTCATCAAACGCAGCAGTCAGTCACCGAGAGCAATTTGGCTGCCTGCTAGCTTCGATCTGTGCATGCATGCATGCCTGTGTGTGTGTGTGTGTGTGTGTGTGTGTGATGTGGTGTTTCAAGCGGGCAATGGTGACTGAGATGATGGATCGGTGGTGTGGAAAAAGCGGGCGGAAGGGGATTTTGAATACTAATAAAA
Source organism: Chrysopogon serrulatus (assembly GCA_015844335.1). Lineage (NCBI taxonomy): Eukaryota > Viridiplantae > Streptophyta > Magnoliopsida > Poales > Poaceae > Chrysopogon > Chrysopogon serrulatus. The sequence continues at coordinate 20,401 of JADLZL010001457.1, forward strand.
AATGGCTCGCGCGGCCTGAAATCATGAGACAAATTTTTTTAAGTATTAATCGCGCGCGCACATTGGCATAGGGGATCAGCGCAAAGTTATGTGTAAATGCAAGGGCAAAAGTTTTGCCCTGCCTATCCAAACACCCCCTAAATGCAAGGGGCAAGGCAGGAGCAGCAGGGCTAGAGAGAGAGAGAGATGGGCGCCATGCAGTTTACATGCAGAGAGCAGAGGAGAGGACGAGGGAGAGGAGGTACCGGCTCGCTCGGCATGCATTGAAGGAGGCCTGGCTCAGTGCTCTGCTCTCATCATAGCTACCCAATGAAATGGCCGAACGATATCGCAATTACTAAGACGCAGGCAGCTCAGCTTGCTGTGTGTAGTCTATGTGCAGCAGCAGCATAGTCGTAGTGTTTGTTGTGTGCAAGTCAAAACGCAGGCGATCCACACTCGCATCATCATATCCCTACCCGATATCTCCGGCTCGATCGGATATCCTCTAGTATTCCTCTCCCACGTCTCCCGTCTACATACGCTGCAGTCACTGACATGCATGCACGAGACGATCACAGTCACAGATCTCTCTCTCTCTCTCTCTCTCTCTCTCTCTCTCTCTCTCTTCCTCCTGCCTGCTCTGGTTGCTGTAGTTGCGTGAGTTTGTAGCAAATGTGCGATGTACGTAGAGCACCAGCGTGGTTGCTGTAGTCGCGTGATGCACCAGCGTATGTATACTACCACGGCCTACATGCAGCTGAGAGGTACGTAGAGCTAGCTAGCTCCTCACAGGCATGAGAGAGAGAGAGAGAGAGAGAGAGAGAGAGAGAGAGAGCTCCGATCCTGGTGGCCTGATGTGTGACCCTGCGTACTAGTATACGACTGCATGCAGCAGTACCGGCCTTTACACAAGTCGCTGTATTTGTTCGACCAAACCCTGGAGAGTCACGAGTCACAGCATATGCTTCCTTCTCGTCCGTTTTTCTTTCATCACACAAAAATACAGCACCACCTCTCTTCCAGAGTTCCAGTACTGCTACAGTATTCTGAACTTGCAATGATACGGTACGTACATGCAACACTCGTACGAACCCCTCATCATACAGTAATTATTCAGCATTATTATTCCGTCCACAGCAAAGATGGACATATTTTTTTAAAAAATAATGATAGATTATTTTTAAAAATAGCAAAGATAGATATATATTCCGTCCACAACAACAGGCTATTCGCAGCGGCAACACCAAATCCATCCGGTAAATGTTTTACCGGATAGAGAACACAGCAGCGGCAACGCCAAATCCATCCGAGCCAGCGGACTAGCGTGCGTATGTTACGTTGCGTCCAGGAGAGAGATAGGAGAGAGATCGCGGGACCCACTTTTTTAACTAGAAAAAATGTTATAACTCACAAACCAAAAACCCAAATTAAATTTCAATTGTACCATTAAATTTGTTCCAATAAATCCTTCAAAATAAGATGTCACATGTATATATTTAGATAAAGTGACAAGTGGGTCCTACAGTAGATAGAGGATGATATAGAGGATGGATGAGTATGGGAGAATTGAGTACAGAGGAGAGAATCTTAATGACTAGGATGTATATAGAATGAAAATAGAGGATGATAAGTGCAGACAACCTAAGAAGAAATCAGACCTACAAAAGAACACCAATACACCAACAGACCAAAATATCCAAGACAACACAAAGCTAGTTTTTAACCAAACATCAAGGGAATTCAAAAGGCTCTCTTGATCTCTTCAGGGCCTATATGGCTAGAATCTGATTGCCTTGCTAGCAATATTCCAAACCGGTCCCCTAATTGCATCATCATCGAGCTGGCAAAAGAAATTTTGAGACTCTTCCAAGATTTCAAAGTTACAAAATGTCACTAAAGTACTAATAGAGTGGCTCATGCTTTAGGACAACTTAGCAGAATAGTGTCTTCTTCTGGTTTTATGTCTGAAGATGTCTTGATCTGTGCGTCTTGAATCTTTACTCTTTCCCAACAACCTTAGACAATAAACTTCTTCATATCTTCACTCCTTTGTAACAGCCCCAGCTGCCACAGCCAGTAACTAACTCTGAACATGTCCTGCAAAAAATATTTTGGACTGTATTTGTCAAATTCCAGTTCATTCCTAGTAAGTCAAAGCGATCAGCACCTAGCAACGGCTCCTATAAGCAACAAGCTTATAAATTCTCTCCCACTTTCTTAGTGTCAAGAAAAAAATGTCCCGCGTACTCATTGGCAGTTTTAAACCAAGCACAACAGGGATAGCACGCCACAAGGCCTTGGCCGTCACATTGTCGGAAAAAAACAGATGCTGAATACCCTCTAAATTAGAGGGAAAATTGCAATTTAGGTTTCCCCTCCAATTTCATTTAGCTAAATTATCCTTTGTTGGAATCACCCATCTACTTAGAAAACACGAAAAGAGATCTTAATTAACCTTTAATGGAATTCTAAGATGCCAAATGTCGAGAGTCTTCGAGACCATTGCTTATTAGGCACATATACATGGATTTGATCGAGAATATTCCATTAAAATGCAAGTCCTAGGAAAAGAAGTTTTTGCCATCCTGTAAATTAATACTTGCAAGGCCTGGATATCCATCCAGCTCGGATTGTTATAGCTCGGTTCATTAACATTCTGGCTCGACTCCGCTCGATTTTCAAAGGCTTTATAGTTCGGGTCGTTAACATTCTACCTCGACTCGGCTCGCTATAAATCGAGCTAGCTCGTTATAAAACGAGCTGGCTCATTATAAAACGAGTCGAGCAAGCTAACGAGTTTCAAGTTTTTCATCCAGACTTCCTTACAATCCTGCCAATTAGGTCATGCCAATCCAGCAACTTCTTTCCCACTAATGGTCTTCTAAGACTATCTCCAATAGAGCACCCATTCGGCAATCCAAACCTATTTTGGGTCTTGCACTGGTAAAATTCGACGTCCAACAGACGTTGCATTCGAAACACGCATTTTGCGGAGGAGGAGAGAGGAAAGGCATATATGCGTCCTCCGTCGCTCTTCTCTCTCCTCGACCCAAATGCGAGGGCAGCCGGAGGCACAACACGTGTCGGGGCAGGGCCACCTACCCGAGATGCAGAGGCGGCGGCGCTCGCCCGAGGCAGCTCGGGGGGGAGCAGGGCGCGGCTATCGGGCAGCGGGGCTCCTTCTCGCCCCAAGGCCGGATCCAGGCTTCTCGTCACCTGCGGCCGCCGGATCCGAGAGGGAGGGGAAGGAGGGGTGCAGTTGCCGGTGGATCCGGGAGGGAGGGCCGCCGTGCTCCACGAGGCAGGGGAGGGAGGGAGGGCGGCGTCGAGTAGAGAGGGAGAGAGAGGGACGGCCGACGCGGAAGGAGACGACGAGGCTCGCGAGTCGCGAGAAAGGGGAAGGAGGATGGTTGCGTGCGCTGTTGGAGGAAGAGATTAATGGGTCACGGACCCTTTAACTGTGGGCAACGTAAACCGGTGAATGCCTCTTGGGTTTGGGTTGCATCTGTTGAAGACAGCCTAAAAGTGATGTTAATTGGTACCGACCATAGAATCTCAGACACTGTAGACTTCCACCTCCTACGGACATCCGAGATCTCTTTTAGGCCTCTTTTCTATCGGATTGGCCTGTTCCCGGCTAGAATTATTTCAGTTGTTATACAAAGTAAAGTAACGAATCCGGCTAGAAATTATTTCTGAATTTTGATCCTGTGGAAACGAATAGGGCCTTAAAGGAACCCCTATCAACAATCCTCCCAAAACCCAATTTGGGAGCCGCACCCGAGACCTTGATTCTTCCTAATCTCAGAAACTGACTTTTACCTCCATAAGACCAACCGAAAGTGAGAGTCCCCTGGTGAAATAAAGTCTTATTTGTATTATTACATGCATACATACGGCTGGCCGGGCTTCGTACATGTACTACGTACGCAGCTGCCGTGGCGGCGAACGAACAATTTTGCTGTCGATCGGCCGGCCGGCCGGTCCCCCCTGCGGGCAGTGGAGCTAGACTTCCGTGTTGGGCATGGCGGATTTGTCAACCGCCGTTCGCGATTGGTTTGGATGGCATGCATAGCAACAATTTTTGTGGCCCGGACGCGCGGCCTGCGGGCACGCTACAACTTAGATCAGTAGAGTACGTATCTTCTTCTTCCCCGAAATGGTGCTGGGTCGCCACTCCCCAGTCGCCACCATGTCATCACGGCAACCCAAAGGAAGTGCATGCGTGTCCGTTAGTTAGTTGGGCATGTTGTTGGTGCAATGACGAACTAACCATTTGTTTCTCTGAATGGACAAAAAAATTCACTTCAATTTGAAGAATTCTAGCTCTCCTCTGCTTTCGAATTTCGAGCAAAGAGGACACACACAAGATGCAGTATACAAGAAGGGCTGAGCAGGGACTCGAAGCTTATCGTTTGAATAATATTTTTCTTTTAAAAATAAATCACCCTGTTTCAGCTTATTAAGCGACTTATAATACCAGCCGAGAAGAGGTGTGCCGGCATGTGCTTAAATGGAGAGCAGGGACGTGCCTGTTGGCCGGGACCCCATGAATTGAAACGCCTTGCAATGCAATGGCGGCATCGCCTCCGGTCCGGCAGTCCGGCCTCACTCTGATGCAATGCAATGCAATGCAGGCGCCCATCGATCGCCTCTTGATTCGCCATAACTCGAACGCGCAGTGGGCGGTACAGTCACGCTGTTCCTCTTCCTCCGGCTCCGGCTGGCAACGGCGCATGCCTGCCCTGCCTCTCTGCCTCGTTGCGTATGCGTCCAAACCCGGCGCAGCGGCCGCCCCACCTGCCACTCTGTCTCTCTGTGTGCTCGCCGTCCGGCCCGAGCGCCGGAGGAAAGGCGTTTGTTGCCGTGTCCATAAAGAGGCACTGCACGCTGCACGCTGCCATTGCTACTAGCTGCTGCTAGCTTCACCAGGCCTCTCCTGTTTCACCTTTATGCGGTCCACGTGAGGCATCAAGTGCTGTCTACCCAATCGATTCAGCAATTTACGTTCTGTTCCTCTCTTGTTGTATGAATTTGCTGAAAGATAGTAGTAGTAGTAGTAGTATATAGACCGTGCAAGTGCAAGTACTATGACTATTTCTTACCAAACTCCCAGCAACTCTTGTTCCGCGCAATCAAGCTGTCCATTATAAGACTGTAAAAGTATCTTCAACAGTCCTACACCATTTGGAATGTTTATACGATCCATTAATTTCTCCCAACGCAATTAAATGAAAAAAAAAACAACTTGAAGATGAAAAAAACACACGCTACATCAGTTGTTTGCAAGACGGTACGGTGTGAAGACTGAAGAATCAGGTAAAAGATCTTTCTGTCCTGAAATTTGGTTGTGGACCAGTGCAATGGAGCACTGCGCCGTTCTTTTATTTTTCTTTGAAAAGAAAAGACAGAGAGAACAAACTGCAGTGCAGAGGGTTGCATTTTTTAAACCGGACGCCTGCTTCCTCCCTTTTGCCTCCCTCCCTCGAGTCCCCGGCCATAACTCCTCCACCGGCACCGCGCTCTTCCTCCCTCTCACGCGCGCTATATAAAGGGAGGCCAGCCCTTCTTCTCCACCGTTCTCGCCACACCTCTCTCCTCCCCTCTCCTCTTCTCAGGCCACCAACAAAATGCCCAGCCACGACCACCATTGCTGGTTCGTCCTCCCGGTCTGCTGCCCAAGCTTCTCGGCTACCGACGTCCCGCCCCGGGCTGCCGCAGCCTCCACGGGGCGCCTCTCCTGGATGGCCAGGAAGAAGAGGAAGCGGCTAAAGCCGCGACGTCGTGCCGGCATCAGCTGCGAGCGCTTATGTACTGCTGTTCTGTGATGGCGCTATCCTCACCGAGCTTCTTCTTCCACGCTAATTTCTTGCTCATTTCTTGCTCCACGGTTGTTCACCACTGCTGCCGGAATTCTTCTTCTAGTGACAAGTCAAGCAATCGTCTTCTTGACCTTGCAAGACTTTCTTTTTTAGAATGAATTCCGACTGCTTTTCATCGTTCTCGTTACACCTACCTCTCTTTGCCTCACGTCTGTCAATCCTCCCATCCCTCTCGTCCCCGTCTATCCCTCTTGAGCTTGGAACACTTTGCAGTTAGTAGATAGCTGCTAGCTCCTACTTTTGTGTGAACTGTTGTCCGGTGTGCTGGAAGTAAAAACTTTGTATTGTTCTCTTCCGGCTACTTCCGCATGAACTCTGATATTGGAATTAAACTGTATGTTGTTACCCTTTGTACTTCCCGTATGAACTCTGCTATTTGGTGTAATAAAAGCTAAGTTTTCTGATGTGTTATTTCGTACGTGCTCGACCATTGCCTTTCAGCTACTACTTTGCCTTGAACTTTGTCCTTGTAATGCAAGTGAAGTTTCTGATGTATTTCAGTGTCAATGAATGCATGCATTCAGATTTCTGTATAATTAACTCGTCCACTGGTGTGTGTGTATTTTTTTTTTTTTTTTTTTGAAAAGGTTGGTGTGTGCATTCTTGATCCAACTGGGGAGGCGGAAGAGAACAACATAAATTGAGCTTCTTGTTGACAATTGACGTGCAGTTAGTAGTGACACAGCAAATCATACACATACCCCAGCTGAGTTGAAAGCGCGTTGTTAGCTCATTATTATGTGATAATAACGCAAAATAACATGCGAAACTGACAAGAGAAAAATAGGGAACAATATAGTGGCGCAGCCTGGCGTCCAAACTTATATAGCAGAAAAAAGTATGCACATGTTGAGCGTTGCGTTCTCAGAACACACACACACACACACCTGTGCGACGTTGGTGCAGTGGCGTTCAATTGGCCGGGGACTGACTAGCTGACTAGCACGCACGTACGTGTCGTTTTCAGACTCAGAGAGCAGGCAGGCAGCACTCGAGCCACGCCATTATTGAAGTCCCCAGCTACCATCGTCGCTGCAGAAGGCCCAAGGCCCAAGCTATGCGCGAGTGGGCCGTGGAAAAAGGAAAACCGCACCGTACCGCGCTTCACGGCGCAGAGTCGTCATCGTGTGCGGTGTGCCGGTGTCGTTTCAACATTCTATGATAATCCATGCATGCATCATAGGATAATAAAATAATAAAGCAAATATCGTGCCGTATATTCAAGGATTCGGTCTACAAGTATATACGAAGTATGCGGAGCGAGCTCGATGCATCACAGACAAGTATAAAAATAATAACGCTTGAACCCCCATATTCCATTCATATAATTAATTTGTGTGTATTATGTTCCACTTCCATGGTTCCACCAGCCTGCAAAATATAAAGACGTCAGAAACGCGTCCTACTATTGCGAAAATACAGATTCAGTCGTAGTAATGAAGCAGTAGTCATAATCATATATATATATATATATATATATATATATATATATATATATATATATATATATAACTGCTTGATAAAACAATGATACGAAAAAGGACGCATATATTTTGTTTTCTATCTGATGAAGACTATATACCAGTTGTTTTGCGGGGACACTGAAGACCGAAGAATCACATTTTTTCCCTGTCCATTTCTTTATATTTAATAATAAAGGTTTTAATTAATAATGTGGTTGTAGGCCAGGGCCAGCGCGCAGTGGAGCATCTTCAAGAAAAGACTGGGGAACATTTTTAACAGGACGCCTGCTTCCTCTCTTTTGCCCTCCGTGGCCATAACTTCTCCGGGACCGCCCCCCCTCTCTCTTGTCCTATATAAAAGCAGCAGGGCAGCTCTTCTTCTCCACCGTGCTTGCCACAATTGACCTTGCCCTCCTCCCCTCTCCTACATACCCACCAAAAATGCCTAGCCCCAACCACCATTCCTGCTGCTTCCTCCCGGTCTGCTGCCCAAGCTTCTCGTCTGCCAGCTATTCGTCGTCACTGCCGGCTGCTGCAGACTCCACGGGGTGCCGCCTCTGGATGACGAGGAAGAAGAGGAAGCGGCTGAAGCCTCGTCGCTGCAGTGCGGCTGTTCTGTGATGGCGCTATCCTCGCCGAGCTTCTCCACCACGCTCTCTTCCGCCACGCTTCTGCACGGTCGCTCAACGGTCTTTGAGCCATGGTCTAGCAAAATTGTCCAACAATGTCTTCTTGACCTTGCAAGACTTTTCGCTAGACGATGAATTCCTACTACGGATGCATCTCGTCCTTACGCCTACCTCTCGCCATCTCACGCCTACCAATCCTCCCATCTCTCTCGTCCCCGTCTATCCCTCTTGAGCTTGTAACACTTGCAGCTAACTATAGCTAGCTACAGCTAGTTCCGTGTGAACTCTGTTGTGTTCGGTGTACCGGAAAATGAAGTTTCTCTGAAGTATTTCCGCGTCGTGTTTGCTGCTGTGCATTGTATATATGTTGCCCTTCGATCCGCTACGTACGTACTTCCGTATGAACTCTGCTATATATTCTCTATATATTAATGGAAGGTTTATTTCTGATGTACGAGTATTTGCTAGCCGCCGTGTGCGTCATTGCCTTTCAGCAGGCAGCACTTCATTAATTAGCATGAGCTAAGCCCATCGGTGTAATTATATAGTATAATGGAAGTGAAGTTAATTGTTTGTGATGTATTGTGTTTCAGCCATATATTCACCATTCGGTGTCATCCATATTGCTTGATTTCTCTATGCCTGTTCTCTCTAGTGATGCCTTCTTGTTCTCTCTAGTGATGCCTTCTTGACCCAAGTGGCGAGGAAGGAAGCGTAGAGTACTGAGCTGTTGAAAGTTGAAACAAAAGTCAGCCCAGCAGCGCCACTGAGCCGAGTTTAACCTATTGCTGTTATAATAATACTCAACATGCATGCAAAACCGAGGGGAAATAATGGGGGGAACAATGGCGCGGGCAGGCGTTGAAACGGAGCAGGAAAAACTGCAGCCGAGTTCACGCACGCACACATCTACAAACCTCGCGCGTGCGGTGCGGAACTGCGGCGCCCTCGTGTGCTGAGTCCAATGGGGACTGGCTGACTGGTGACTGGCACGCATGTACGTGTCGTCGTCGTCAGACGTCACCACTCAGCAGAGCGCAGGAATGAATCGCATTGACCGTCCCAGCTACCGCGCGTCGTCGTCGCTGATTCGGCAGCACCGCGACACTGAACCGCGGCGCGCGCGCAGCCGCCGGCCGCCGCTCACGGCTCATCGGAGACACACTGGTGTCTGGGCGCGAGAGCGCGCGAGGCCCTCGCGTGACCCACGGCCACGGGGAAATAAGCAGGGCGATCGATCGGGTGCCTCCGATACGCCGGCCGGCAGCGGCACCGGGCGGCGTGTCCGCGCGGGAGCTAGCCTACCCCGGCCCCCATCCTCGCTCGCCATGGCATGCATTGGCACGCAACAGCTCGCTCGCTCTCAATGCCAGCGACGGCCGACCGACCGCCGGCCGGGCCGTGTGTTCCGAGCTGCACGCTCCATCGGCGTTCCCTTTCCCCGAGCTAGCAGTAGCAGTAGCAGTAGCAGGCGCAGCGTGACCTCCCATTAATGCCGGCCGGCCAGCTCTGAATGCATGGCGTGCATGCCGCATGAGGGTAGTGATGGCGAGCTTTGAAGCCGCTAGCAACTGCAGCTGCATGCACCACGACGCGACACACGCCAAGAGGAGGAGGTTCGTGCTGGCATGCATGCCCTGATGGCGCTGCGCCCGGCCCATGCATGCGCGGCCGGCCGGCTAGCGACTAGCAAGCGAAGCGAGCGAGATGGTGACAGGGCGCGGCGGTGCCGGTGCGTCCGTGCCGCTGCCGCATGGCCGGCGCATGCCGCAAACGGCGCAGGGGCATGGCCGTGGCGCCCTGCGCGCTGCGCTGCTCGCACGGATCCATCGATCCATCGGCGTGGAGCCATCCCCGAATTGAATGGCCTGTGTGCTGTGCTGAGCGCTGTGGCGGACCGAGCATTTTGTATGCCACTGTACGCGCGCTTGCTGTTGAGATTGGAATTGAACCCGGCCGGGGCGTGCTGTGTGCTGGTGCTGGCAGCGCCAGAGAGAGACTTCACGTCGAGCGAGCCGTCGGTCAGTCAAGGACGGCAGTCAGATGGTAGTAAGTATAAATGCAGTGCAGCAACAGTTAGCTCAAAACGTTCCTCCTACGTGACGCCTCCACTGTGCGTCTTCAAGATGGCGACAAATAAATGGGCGAATTTGTAACAGCTACCCCCACTGTGCCGTGCGTCTTGACGATGGCGACACATGGACGAATTTGTGGACGGTGTGTGTGTGTGTGCATAAACTTCGATCTGGACGAGCAAATAAAGCTGAAAGGAACAAAGACAGCCGCATTATTAGAGACCACTATTCACCAACAGCTCCTCCATTGCTGACCAGACTGCTGAGTGTTCCGGGCAGCGGCCAGTATTGTCGGTAATCATCTACGATGAGTGTCACAAAACGGACAGCTGACTGCAGATCGAATTGGGATTTCAAACGACAGCAAGTGGAGAGGAAACAGGACGTTCGCCTGGCGTTTTCATCGCATGGTCAATTTAGGTTTCCTGTGCTGCTGTGCGTGCCGGCAGTTTGTGCAGGGCGCAGCAAAAAATTACCGCAGGAATAACTTCCCTCCGTACGGCACATCTGAACAATCACGACAATCACAAGACCCCGGGTAGCAAATGGCACTGGCAGCCTTATTGAAAGCCTACTTAACGCTGCAGGTCCAGTTTAGGCATATTTAATTCTCTGACCACACAACTAGGAATCAAGATTCGACAGAAACAAACTGGTCGGACAAGAACTATCAAAACTAAAAGAATAATCACCCTTCAATTTCTCATTAGACTTTCCTGCTGATAGTTCTTCACAAATACTGTACTTGGACTTCAGTAGGGTAAGAAAAGCTTTACTCTCAAAATTTTACCCCGGGAAAGGTACACCCACATTCATGGGCAGTACGTAATCATTGTCCTACCCTGATTCCCAGCCATTACTGCAATTCCAGCACATTGAAGACACAAAAGGCGTAGTACAGGACGACACAGTCGCAGGCACGAAAGAAATGCAAGTTCATTCAGACGTTTATACGTGATGAATAAAATCAAGTCCACACACAAAACAAGGCTGCATGTGAGGCAACTGTAGCCAATTATTAGAACTGCATAAAGGGAGCATCACTAACAGTTTTGTGGTGACTGGTTGAAGAGCAAGGGACAAAAGGCATTGACGATTCTGAAAGTAGGAATGCAGAATGGAACAGTAGGACTGGCCAACTTGTTGACTGGTCCAAGGGGAGGAGGTCTCGGGCAGTAGATTCAGAGAGGTCCTGGAAACGTCCCGTTCTCCCTCTGCTCGTTCCATTTGTCAACCTGTATATCCAACAGTAAGCTTATGATGATTTTAATTGAAGCAAACACAACTAATTGACAAATAAAGGAGAAAAGGCAATACAATAACTAAGCAAAATAATCAAACACAAGAGACCATTATGACTTACATTACAGGGACACTACAGTAGTACAGTGTAGAAGGAACAACTAGAAAATTAATGTTAAACGCTTGACCAGATCCAATATGGCAAATTTGAAGTATTCTGATACAGTATGTATGTCATTTAAACTGGATTCAAAACTTGGACAAAATTTAAGTGCCTCAGTATGGTATCAGGGTGGAGTAAATCTATGTTAGCTTCTGAAAGCCAAATAACGCATCTGATAACCAATTGAAGGCTGGCAATAGTAGTCTGCTGATGACCAATAAATACTAAAGAAAGCTTCAGTTGCAAGAAGGTAAAGTAAGACTCCTTCCTGAAATACTTCCTCTGTCCCAAATTATAAGACGTTTTGACATTTATAGATTCATTGCTTCTATTATGTATCTAAACATAACAAAAGCTATGAATTTAGAAAAGCCAAAACGTCTTATAATTTGGAACAGAGGGAGTAATTTGGAAGCGAAATAGAGTTTAGTTGGAAACATCACATGTTACGCTGAGGCACCGACAACAAATAATTTCAATTTTATCGTTGCAACGGCCATTGCCTCCATTACGCAAGGACGCCATTTTTGCCCAGAACCTATAGAACTGTTCATCCTCAAGGACAGGGACACTCAGAATATATCATTCAAGAGCTGCTCTCGTATCATAAGGTCTTGCATGCATCTCTAACTGGTGATGACCAGAAGAGGAGGGGCCAAGACAATATGGAGCAAGTCAAGGTAAATGTGTAAGAGCATCTCCAACAGATTACTCATCCTATCCCCAATATCTAAAAGTTTTTAAGTAATTACTCAACGCCACCCCCACCCCCCTCTCCCTCAATGTGGGAGATCCACCTTTCCCCCCAATCCACTTTAAAGGTATTAGTAACCCATTGGGGAAGAAGAAGAAAAAGCTACACTACTAATAATAGGAGATCACCTATATAGTTTTTCAGAGATGTGGGATAAGTAATCTGTTGGAGATGCTCTAATAACCTTGTAGTGTGCATTTGATGGCAAAACAAGTGAAGGTAAACATGTCAATATCCCCCTCATGATTAATACGTCAAGGTTAATACATAAACACCTTCTGATGTGCAGATTTGCATGCACATGCCTCTAGAAGCATATCCATGGCCATAAGTATGGCCTACTAAATGACAATTAAAGAATACAGTCACTAAGAAGGGGAAAGGTTATTGAAAAGCTAGATCATGAAGAACTGGAGTTGATTAACAAAATTCTGACTGATAACAAACCATTGCTTAGGCCATGAAACTGAACAAAGTTGAAAAAAGTTTTATGAAGCAAAAGATTATTCAAGGCAGGGCTTTGACATAGTAACTAGATAATCACACATGGTAACATAATACGCCCACTGAAACATACTGATAAATTCATGATTTGCAGAACCAAGATAAAACAAGGAAAACATGGTTCTGAGAAATCCAATAAACAGAATTTGACCAACAATTACATACATATTGAATTTTAGCAAATGACAGCGTACTATAACAGAAATGAAGGATCGCAATCTACTTTGTATGAATTGTCCTTTGGTCAAATATGCTTATCATTTATGGACAGAGGGAGCAGTTACACAAAAGAATGTGTTTCTCCAAAATCATAGCAAGCAATGGCAGCTATCATAAAAATAAAAAGAAATACTCACCCATTCTCCAGGGCAAAGGGACCTGTAGTACTTGGCAAATTTATCACAATCACCAGCATCATCCCCTTTGGCATTCACACACCTGAATTCCATGAGAGTTGCAGTAATTGGTAAGGGAATAGGAGTGTGTTGTTTTGACTAGAAAAGTTGACGCAAAAAATGCTGAAAAATGATAACGTTTTATGGCTGCACATAGTATGTGGTCATACCTGTGGTACTCGACATAGCGAGTAAAACAATGCCTTGTTTGGTTTGTTGTAGGGAAGCGGAAGTCAGCAGGTGCTGTTTTTATCTCAATCTGGCATATAAGTAAATAAGTAAATAAATGAACTTGTGAGTGAGAGAAACAACATAAACAAAGCACTTCTGTGGAGTCTGTCGTAAAAAAAAAAAAGGAAAACAAAGAAGCATAGTGAAAGACTATTTGCATAATAAAATGGAAATGACAGATTACTTCCACAACAAATTGGAAATAAACGGAAATGACAATATCATATTTCAATCTTACATGCGCCAAACTGGACATGTATATTAGATTTAATGCCAGAAACCTCACGCACACTATGTTGTCTTCCCTCTACTTTCCCTGTGTATGTTCCGTTCCACTAGCTGGAAATATGCCGATCAAATGTTTGAACACAGTGTTGTTATGGTTCCGTTCCACAAGATTTTAACCTTGGGCTGGAAATATGATTCTAGATCAAATGTTTGAACACAGTGTTGTTATGGTTCATAAATTGATACATTTATATATAAGCATACATACATATAGTGTGTCAAAATGTTCTAGTCAATCTGATAGGAGACACGGTAAGCCTACAATGTGTTCTAAAAACTGATAGGAAACGGTGAAAAAACCAAATGCCAACCCTAACCCCCCCCTGAATCTGATACCGCGGATGAGGAGATACATCCTCGCATTTCTGATCCCAACGAAAACGATACCGTAGCCTATAAAAAAACATCTACGATCCTACGATGTCTCGCATCTCCGCCACCTATTCGGCCGGAACAGACCGGAGGTATGTACCGCCGGCGCCCTGACGTCGTCGGGTACGCGAGGCCAAAACCTATACCGTAATAAGGACCAGGCGTAACGAGATCCAGCAGACGGAGCGGAAGGGTCTACAAGGATGTGGATCTCACCTCGGCCATCTTGCTGGAGAGGGGATCGAGACAGCGGCGGGTTCACGGCGTCGCGCGGCGGAAGGGCGGAGGGGGTGATGGTGGCGCTCGGCTGCCGGTCGGGTCAACCTCGATCGATGGCTTCTCCGAGCCGCAACTGAAAGAGACGAGAAAGACCGGAGCCGGAGCCCCAGCGACCGAAAACCGCGGTTGTTCCGGCCCATCTGGCCTTCCAGCACAAGACGAAGCCCTTCGGGAGCCCGCGTGGCCCAGCTCGAAACTGGGCTGGTTGACACCGAATTCCATAGGATGGGCCTCTGAAAGGCTTGCGCTTTACCGCGCGGCGCGCCCCTAGTCGTTCGGGCTCCCACTGACGTGTAGTATAGAGGAGGACAATGATTCAATGAAAGCCGAACAGCCAACACACAGGAGTCTTTTAAAAAATTAAAAAAAAGAAAAAAGGAACACACAGGAATTCTGGACTCTGATGAGTGACGCGTCGATCTTGTTAAGCAAGTAGGAGGAGTATGTGCTCCCCTCAAAAAAAAAAAAAAAAAAAAGAGTAGGAGGAGTATGCTGCTGCCCTCGGTGAATGCTGATTTGTACAGCTCCGAGCCAGCCAGCCGGTGTGACCTGTGAGCGAGGGAGGTGACCTGACTGTATCCGTCCTGATCTGATCGCCTCGGGATCCCAGCTGCTAGCGGCACGGCACGGGCACACAAATGTCAAAAAGAAAACAAAGGCACCTTCAAAGAGAGACGGAAATCCTTTTGACCTCTCTGCAAAGACGAAGACAAGGATAAGGACGTCGTCACCTAGTGCTAGTGGAATCACGTCTGCAACCGTCCAACGGCGTAGTACGTACTAGACGCCTACTAGCACAGGCCGCCACGTCGGCAAGGGGGGCCGAATCCGCGGAGCGCGGAGAGCCGCACGTCCAGCGGACAGGAGGAGGGGGAGGGCAGCGCCCACCACCAACCACTCCCCCCCACCAGAAGCAAGCGAGACGCGGCGACGCGCGGGCGGTGGCCCCACCTGTCACCCTCTCGCTCGCAGTGGCACGCAACGGAGGAAACGTGGAGAAGAAAGAGGGAGGGACGCGGCGTGAGCGCGGTCCACCGCATCCGTGGCCGCTGCCGTGCCGAATCCGCGGACCGAGCGGTCCAGTGGACCTGGTGCCGCCGCCTCTTCTACGCGACCCGGACCCGGTAGCGGCCCTATAAATACACGGCCTGGCCCGGCTCTCCTCTCTCATCGCAGCCCCACCGCGTTTTCCGTTAGGAAAGGAATCGATCCCATCCTCATCTCATCGGTGCGAGAGAAATCTAGGCCGCCTTCGTCCTTTTTCTTCGGTTGTGAAAGGAGAACAAGAGAGGAAGGAATTTCTCTTGGTTCCCCGCTCCTTGGATTGGGAAATCTCTTGACTGACGTAGCAGAATTTCTTCGAGGTCGCTGGTTGCAGCGAGGTCCGGGTCTTCGTGGGATTGTAAGAATCTCTGCTCCCCTCCTGTTCTTTGTTGTCCGATCTGATGCGATATGATGTTTTGATTGCTCTGGTCTTTGATTGATGGGATTTCTGGGAGACCCTATTCCTCTGGTACATGTATCTGGTTAGGGAACTACTGTACTGCTTAATTTGTGACGGAGGATTAGATAGCTCCCTTCGCTACGGTGTTAAGCATCATTTGATCATCTCAATTATTCGTTTCGTGGGAGGATATGCTAATTTTGGGGATTTAGTACATAATTTGTGACAGAGGATTAGATAGGAGATGGGGATTATATTCCAGGGTACCTATATTCCTTCACTCCGGTGTTAAGGATCATTAATCATCTCAATTATTCGTTTTCGTGGGAGAATATGCTAATTTTGGATAGCCCTCTGCGTCTGGGTTAACATGTGGTTCTAGTTTCTCTGATCTGATCTGTATGTGCGGTTGCATCAGAGTCTTTCTCAAGCCCATGACTTTGGTATGGATTGTGTCTGTAGTCTTTATTACATTCCAATTATGCCACCATTATGGATTATTGATTTCTCAGTTATGCCTCGGTCATAAGAAATTCTTTTTCGTCCGTTATAATTATTAATTTGTGTTATATGTAATATTATAATTTTCTTTTGTAATATATGTACGCTCTTAAGTCCCTACTATCTGGAGAAGTCTTAACTGTAATCTAAATCATTAGTTTTTCAAAGATACTAGTGGAATCGTTCTCTGATTTTTATGGTTCATGACATCTGTTGAAATCCCTATGTCAGTTATTGCGTCATAATAACTGAAGACAGTTATCATCAGTTTGGTTCTTCTCTGCAGTGTAAATTGGATGTTAATGGAGTCCAAGGGTGGCAAGAAGAAGTCTAGCAGTAGTCGTTCCTCCCTGATGTACGAAGCTCCCCTTGGCTACAGCATTGAGGATCTCCGCCCTGCAGGCGGCATCAAGAAATTTTCCGCTGCTTACTCCAACGTATGTACCGGGCAATTCCCTTCTTTTCTATGTCTAATTGCAAGTTCTTTCTATGATTTGGTGCTTACAATTGATTGTTTCGTCTCTTGCAGTGCACGAGGAAGCCATCCTGATAGCTCTCTCGTCAGCCCCATCCTAGTAGCTTAGAAATCACCAGCATTTCATTTTGATTTTCCCAAAGTCTCTCTGGCTAGCTGCTTTCCAGTGACCAAAAGAATTCAAGAAACCACTTCCTGCCTTCCTCCCCCGGCTGCTGCCTGTCATCTTGCTCTGAAACATGGCAGTCCTGCAAGTTGCTGCGGCTACCCCTCCCCCTGTCTCTGCGATTGGGTTTGAGGGTTATGAGAAGCGCCTTGAAATCAGCTTCTCTGAGGCACCTGTCTTTGCTGACCCCAATGGAAGGGGACTGCGTGCACTCTCGCGTGCCCAGATTGACTCTGTTCTTGACCTTGCGAGGTGCACCATTGTGTCTGAGCTCTCAAATGAGGAGTTTGACTCTTATGTCTTATCTGAGTCAAGCTTGTTTGTCTACCCATACAAGCTTGTGATCAAGACCTGTGGGACTACAAAGCTTCTGCTAGCTATTCCAAGGATCCTTGAGCTTGCTAAAGTGCTCTCGTTGCCACTTGCTGCAGTTAAATACTCCCGTGGGACATTCATATTCCCTGATGCACAGCCTTCCCCACACAAGAACTTTGCTGATGAGGTTACCTTCCTGAATCGTTTCTTTGGTGGCCTCAAGTCCGGTGGTAATTCTTATGTGATTGGAGATTCTGCAAAGCCTGGGCAGAAGTGGCATGTCTACTATGCCACCGAGCACCCTGAGAAGCCTGTTGTTACTCTCGAGATGTGCATGACTGGGCTGGACAAGAAGAAAGCTTCTGTCTTCTTCAAGACCTCTGCTGATGGTTACACATCGTGTGCTAAGGAGATGACCAAGCTCTCTGGTATCTCAGACATTATCCCAGAGATGGAGATCTGTGACTTTGATTTCGAGCCCTGTGGCTACTCCATGAATGCTGTTCATGGCCCTGCTTTCTCGACCATTCACGTGACCCCTGAGGATGGCTTCAGTTATGCAAGCTATGAGGTCATGGGCTTCAACCCTGGCTCTTTTTCGTACGGTGACCTGGTTAAGAGGGTGCTGAGGTGCTTTGTCCCAGTTGAGTTCTCTGTTGCCGTGACTATCTTCGGTGAGCGGGACAATGCGAAGACCTGGGGAAGAGACTGGATGCTGAGGCCTATGCCTGCAGCAACATGGTTGAGCAGGTGCTGCCATCTGGTGGTTTGCTCATTTATCAGAGCTTCACTGCTACGGGTGAAACCACCCCTAGTTCCCCGAGATCAGTCATGCACTTTGCTGGTGACATTGTCAAGAATGGCTCAGAGAGTGATGAGCCTGATGCTTCATGCTGGGAATCTGATGCTGTTGACAAGAGCGACGAAAGAGAGGTCAAGAAGATGAAATGCTGTGATGCGCTATGCTGAAGGTTGACGAGAAGTCAGGTTTAGAGTTGCTGCCCCTGGTTATCTTGTGAAGCAGCCAAGCCAGATTATTTATGCTACATAACCTGTGTGCTGTTGTGATGTGGCACATGCTTATATTATAAAGAACCCTAGGTGGTTTGCTTTGTCTTCCACAGTGAGCAGTGTACCCATGTTGTTTTTGCACTGTTTGAACCTAAATAAAGTCTAATGTTTGTTACAATTTGAATTATGCCTTTTCCATGTGATCCATTGGCATCAGCGTTTCATGTAATATACCTTCCAGTGATTATTTCATTCGAAGATTCTTATATTCAATCTGGGTGATGACTTTCTCAGTCCTTTCTAAAGAAAATAAAAAAGAAAGCTAAACTAAGATGAAATCTATATGTATTACGAATATAGTAGTAGGCATCTAAATTCGACTCACGAATAGGTTTGGAATTGGGTGATAATAGGTTTGGAATTGTATTACGAGTAATGACATAATAGGCATCTAATCTAAGTGTCAGTGATACCGGTACCTGACGTTTTGTAATTGGCCTGGGGTTGTGGAGGGAACTGGACGTCGTTTTGTAATTGGCCTGTGGTTGTGGAGGGAACTGGACGTTGGCATCTCAGCTACTGGGAATCTCAGATTGAGATGGACACTTGTCGTAGTCGCTGCAGTTTGGAGATGGGGGTATTGGGGAGCAATTTGTCCGGCAAAGTATTGCATTATGCGAGACCGCCGAACGCATTGTTCTCAGTAGGAATCTCAGATTGAGATGGGGTATTGGGGACCGATTTGCATCGTTCTCGAGTAGGGATCTCAGATTGAGAAGATGGGGTTTGGGGAGCAATTTCTCTTGGGGACGATTTTTTTTTTTAGGGTTTAGGGTTTAGGGTTCAGAAGAAAATTTTTTTTTTGGGTGTTCCTTTGTTCCTGAGATCATCTCTATTGCCGGCCTCGCCGGGAGTGGGGATCCATTGTTTTCTGGAAGTTTTTTTCTTGAGTCTTTAGGTTTAGGGTTTTATTTCCTTCTGTGTTCCAAGCAGTCAGTTTCCTTGTAGAGAAATGGTCAAACTGATGGTCAGATATGCGCTCTAGCACGCCTAGGCTGCTATGACTTTTGCTCTTTTATAACTTATTATATACATATACAGTGCATTCTTCCAAACTGAAGGATGAAGGATTTGGGTCATGTTTTAACCCATGTTAGAGCATCTCTAACAATTTGATAAATTTTCTTTTTTCCCAAATCGGCCTCGGGTGTCTGGAATTTTCTTGTTTGTTCCAAGCAGTCAGTTTCCTTGTAGAGAAATGGTCAAATGATGGGGGAGCAAAAACTTTTTCTCATTTTTCATATACAGTTTCCAAACTGAAATGAAGGATTTTCATGTTTTAACCCATGTTAGAGCATCTCTAACAATTTGATAAATTTCGTTTCCCAAATCTCGTTGTTTGCCAACTTCCAGAATAATATGGGGAGGAAAAAAATTCTCATTTTCACAGTTTGACAAATTTTATTTCTAAAAACCCAAAAATCCGCTAACGAAACGAAAAGCTCCACTAAGTAAACGAATAGCCCCGCTAAGCACAAGAAAAACTGCGATGCATGACAAATGTCCCGCGTGCCTATGTGCGCGCAATCGACCGAGATTTGCTAACTTCCAAAAAATGACAAACCATTGGAGAAGTATTTTTCTCATTTTACCAAAAAATTTGAAATGTCAATCCCATATGTCAAACTCTTGGAGATGCTCTTAGCTGGTATGATTAAAATAAGCTTTGTAACATCTCACATAAAAGGGTAGCAGCAAAACATTACATGAGGCTCAAACATTTGTTTCATAAAAAAAGGGTACATGTTTCCGCAAATTACCACCTGTAAACTGACTGAATTCCCTATGAAATCAAATAATGAATGTTGCAGGTTACAACAACATAGATGAGCAATGTGAAAGAATCGTTTCCAACCAATGCATGTAAAAAATGTACCATGAAATTATTATACAGGACAAAGCTTGCCCTTTTAGCAGGGCCTCAAGGAAGGGCAGTCAGATATCCGCAGCAGGAACTTCACTCATCGATGCTGGCATGCTTGTTGAAGATGCCACGAGGGATGTTCTCTTCTTCTTGCGGGCCCAGCTTAGCCGGTTAATTTTCCTTTTGCTTCTCAGGTTAAAAGAGACATCTATACAGTTGATCCAGGGTAACAAATGATCTATTGGCTTCAATCTTGGAGGTTCTTGTTGCATGGACGAATATTCTTGCAACTGCCCTTGCGGTACTGTGGACGAATATTCTTGCGACTGCCCTTGCGGTGCTGCAGTAGCAAGAATGCTTTGAATTGGGTTCTTTATTTGGCTGCCCAGGTATCCCTGGCAGTTCACTGCCTCGCAATGGCACTGGACTTTCTCTCCAAAATGCACAAACCTATAAAAAAACAAATAATTTTCACTCAAACCAAACAGGATTAAATGCAGCCCAGTTTCAGAGAATGTTCTATTGCTAAAGTTTGCACATATAATTCACCACACAAAAAGGTAAAAGAAATATTGCTGAGGCCTGAGACCTGAGGTTTAGGTGGGGAAACTATTGATCATGTGATAACACTACGTCACTACGAGCAGGTGCTTTGATCACTTTGATGCCTACGAAGTTGTTTCATGTGTTGCAGGGAAGTATCATCTTGGTACCAAATATAATTATTTGTAGCCTCTCAGACATTGAAAGAACACTTCCCTCTCTTTCATTTACCTGTCACCAATAATTTATTGTGGCAACATTGACCATCTGTTTTTTTTTCTAAAAAATGTTTTCACATAGTTCATAGGTATGTAATAGGAATAAATTATATTTCACGACAAATCATATGATATGAAAATTTCAAGTATCTAAAAACTCTCTAGGTAAAGTATATGTAGCCTTCTTAATTAAGAATGTCTCTTTAGTCTTTATTAGTGGAATAAACAAAATACTGTTTAAACTTTTTTTTTTCACGAACACGCAAGAGAGCTGCGTATCATTAAAATATTATTTAAACTACCTGTAATCATAAGTTAAGGGCTCTCCAACTTTGATGGAACTTGAGGCAAAGACACCAACTCTTGTCTCACCATCAACCTGCCTGGCGAGGCCATAGAAACAATCAGGAACATGCTACAAAACAAATTTTTTTTCAAGAACACATCATTACCATTTTTCAAGTTTACAGTTGGGCTCACAACTGTGATTTAGAAAACGTGACATGTTTCCTTTAAATGTCGCATCTATTGTAAAATCTTTGCTGATTTCGCACATGTAGAAGTTTTTGTCACCACGCTTTCTTATATCCCAAAGCCTTTGTTCACATGTTGCATCATCAATGACTGAAACAATGTTTAAAAAGAGGCAAAAAGAATGTACATCAGACTTAACTGTGAAATACGATTAGAGCAACTAAGAGTCTACATCCTTCCTAATTGATAGGAATAGTGATTTTGGTGGAAAATACTCTCCAACAGCTTCTCTAATTAGATCTCTGAATATTGCAATCATCTATTCCACATTCCCAACAAGCCAAAGTGCGGATGGGCCTCTAGAGTGCACACAAGATACAGAGAAGCTGTTGGAGGGTGGAAAGAAATAGAGCAATCTTTATTAAAATGACTCTCCAAATGATGATTTAGAGAGTGAGTTTAAGAAAGACTCTTGGAGATGTTCTTAGGTACATAAAAAATAGCCTGTATATCAGAAACAAAGCAGCAAAAAAATCCATTGACCAAATGATTCCCAATATGATGGTACCATGTAATGCCATAGAGAATAAGAACCATAAACAGAAAGGGAATAATAAAAGGAACATTTGAACACAATGTTCAATACCATCCCAAGTCAGAAGACTGTTGCACAAAACTCCCCTTCAATATCCAACAATAGGAAGCTGAATGTTACTATAAAAGCCATGCTAAGTTCCCAGTTGGACAAAAGCATCAAGCAACATGCCATTTAGGTTAAGCCATGATAGCTTATATGCCACCTTCAGTGGCTTTTTTCAAATAGCACAGGCAACTTGTAAGATTATTAAAAAAAAACTAAAAGAACTTAAATTGTGTGAACATCCTCATGACCTTTACTGGATTCATACTAGCAACCTCTGCCCATTAATGGAGGGCATTTTTATTTGAAAGCATCAAGTTTTCACCAGTGATTAGTCAACTGCATCAATCGAATTCATGTTCAGATGATATGATTGCATAGAAATTGACCATATACTGAGAGAAAAAAAGGTCAAAATCTACTATTGGAGACTTTCTTCTATAGTGTTGATACACAAGAGTACAACTTACTAATGGAATGGACCACTGAAAATGGAAGTTTGAGAAATTTGGTTGGAACCAGAAAGTGCATGACCGTTACATATTAGAGAACATAAGCAAAATGCGATCGTTGACCCCACCACAACAAATGTTATGCAGAAGGTCATCTACCAAGACCTTGCCATTTCTGCTGGTCTATTTCCAAAAGTAATAATAACATGAAAAACAACTTTACCTTCACCAACATACTCGATTACAAAATCACCTCTCTCCAATGGCTCCAACGCAATAGCACCCCATCCACATCGCTTTGTCTGTAAAGGGAAGTGTTGCTATGGTCATAAAAAATAAATTAAAGCCATCTTTGAGCAAGTTAAATGCACAAGTAATACAAAACTCTCAAAAAATAATCTCTCGTTGAAGCAGGTCACTTCACACCTCTACTGCCGAGATGGAGGTGCAAACTTGCAGGTGTGAGGTGTCTAATTCTTTTGTTTCCCTGAACCAAGTGACCTCTATAGCAACACCCAATTAGACACCTCACACCATAGCAACAATTTTCCCTTTAGCCCCAAATCAGTTAATAATCTCCTGTATAGCTTCAAGCTCCTTCATGATTGGCCTCAAGCATGAAGCATAACACCACCTTGTCAGGGTACATGGATCTCGATGCTCAGAGTCTACTTGAAAGTGGTTGCAGTAAATCCCCCTCTGCGACCTTGGCAATATCCAAACTGATGATGTCTATAGCTAGAATGAAAAGCAATGGGGAAAGAGGATCACCATAACTCAAGCCACGAGGATGATCCTGGTCCTTTGGTTTCTTACCTTTAGTGCTGCCAAAGTAACCCTGTGCATTCAAACCTGAATATTCTTTTGTATTTATTTTTGGATGCAATCATGTGAAAACATGTGGCCATTGATAGCGTGCTCTGTGAAATTGATCTGGCATCATGTATATTAGAGATAGGTGCAGTCTAACACATGTACTTGTATTACAAGTTGTATGCTTGACTATATGAAAGTCACCCTCCCTAATTGGGTGTGAGGTGTTTTCCCTAGTTCTCTACAATGCGTAATTGGGTGTGAGGTGTTTTCCCTGAACCAAGCTATACAGGAGATTATTAACTCATTTGGGGCAATTTGGGGCCTTACAACCAAGATCAACAAATATGCTCCAAAAAAAAAAAAAAAAAAAAAAAAAAAAAACCCTAAGATCAACAAATGTTCAGCTAAGCCTAACCTGCACTTCTCTAGTGGACATTTGATACAATAAGAAATACCATGCCATGAACTATTGTTGAAACTCCATGCACCTACCTAGGCCTACCACTTTCAGTCAAGAAGCTTACTAAGATTGTTCTCCAATTCCTTGGTTGACAGGAAACAGATCAGCTACCCATTGGAAGGATGCTCTGATCAACCCCACTGATCATGCTGTTCTCACAGCCATTCGTAGATGTCTCTAAATATTTCACAATGGGTGATCAAGTCTATAGAGAAACTATGGCGTGTTTTGCTGCAGCAAGGCCGAAAGGAAAGGAGGTAAATGGTGGGCATTGCCTCCTGACTTGGAGCAAAGTTTGTAGAATTGCTTAGCTGGAATCTAAGGATGGCATGCCTCTGGAAGTCTGGATACAGAAAACTGGCCCTCACCCATGTTTTGGGATGCCGATTCCCTCACCAGTCCTCAGCCCTGCTTTCTACCTAGGTCAGCACCAAACTGGCAATGGTAACTCCACAGATTTTGGACGGACCATTGGCTTTTGGGAAAATGCCTCGCTCCGTCTGGATGTTGGCAATGGAATTGGTAAACAGAATTGAGTTTCCAAATCGATGACATGCTGATTGCTGAACGGTATTGGACTGCAATTCAGTCTCCACGCATTTGGATCTCATTAAATTGCCACTCGAGAATCAGAAACCAGATCCATACCTCACGCCCCTGCTCCCCTCCATGTCGGCAAGCTCCACCCCTCTGCGTGGCTGCGAGCCCCACCTCCTCCGCGCTGCACAGCCCCCGTATGAGAGGGTGAGGCGGCAATGGGAGCCTACCTGTGAGGTCCCTGGTCACTGGTGAAGGTGCACGTCAATGATTATCAACAGTGATCTTGGAGCTCTCTAGTAGCGGCATTGATTCTAGCCAATACCGAGCTCCATAGGTCTGTATTGGGAGTGTGGTATGAGAATACCGTGTGGAATTGTAGTCAAATTCCAAGATCCAATTCTAAAACATCCAAGTGTGTGATATTGTAGATATACAATTCCAATTCCCCAATTCCAAGCTGAATACCAACATCCAAATGGGGTGCAATCAAGGAATTCACACCGGATGTATTCGGCTTGCTGCCTAAGCGTGTTGCTGGGTGCACTGTGGACCAAGCTGTATCTAATAACTCATTAGTGGGGGGATCTCAGGAGAACCATCACAGTCCGTGTCCTTGAGCAGTACCTGCAGATGTGGGACCTTATGACCAAGGTGGAGCTACGCTAGGAGGCAGAGGGGACATGTCTGGACATCTAGGCTTATTCTCCATGGATTCATAGGATTTGAGCAGTGGGAAAGGTTGTAAAATCTTGGGTGCCACAACGGAGGAAATTCCTCATATGGCTTTCTTTCTACTTGGAGTGTGTTGTTTTGTTTATAGTGTGTATGGTGTTGTTTTCGACTTTTTCTCTCCTTAATAATAGTGACGGGCAGCTCTCATGTTGGTGTAAGGAAAAAAAGAAACCTTAGAGCATGTTGGATGAGGGAATTTTGTACTTAATCTTAAGGGATTGGATCCAAACTTCCCTATCCTTGATGCATTGAGCAATGTTTAAAAAATCAGAATATATTGAACCTTGCACAAGCTAGGAGCCTGATACCTAAGATAACGCTAACACTGTATATGACCTTTTAATACAACACCTAAATAAATTAATGTTTCAAAATTATGCAACAATGCATAAACTCTTGAGAAAGAAAGAACTCACAACTTGGAAATTTTGGAAACTGTAAGTAACATCATAACATGCAACACTATTATGCACATAAAGAAAATAAGTAGGATTGAATAAATTGGTGCGCATAAGTTCCTAGAAAAATCAAGTAAGAACATCATGGACAAGAAAGCTACCTTCACAATTTTAATTTTCTTATCCTTGCGGAATGGCCTGTTTGTACATAGATCTGAGCAGCGGCAATTCTTGGAACAACTCATAGAAAGACCCCTGACAAGTCAAAAAATAAATTTAAACAATCATGTTGGAGGAAAGTGAACATAGTATGGATTCTATATACATCATACATAACTTTACAATGGATCATGCTAATTATCCATCAAATATTAGCAATACATAAGTGCAAGCATCCATAATATGCACAACTAAGTAGCGTCACTGTTCAGCTAATATGGCACTGTATTCACTTAGCCATGATCCAGAAAACATAAACCACACGAAAACTGTGGGTAACAGGATATATTGCCGTGATCTTACATCAGCAAGATGGAAAACAACGTTGGAATGAAGGTTCAGATTACTGTGGAATTTCTCAAAATCTAGTGAAATTTAGTGGATATGATGTTTCAAAAGCTCAAATTTATATGGTATGGAAAATCCTCATCCTCCATTTGATAATCATACACATTCCAAACCACCTTAGCATTGTCTTAACAGCATGGTTGCATGGGAGTGAGCATGCGCTAGAGTGCTATCATTTAAACAGCTTATATGTCGAGACTTGCCACAAAACACATGGTACCAAACAGCATAAAGTAACAGTATATTAGACGTGACAGATGTGGATTTTGTGCAAGTTTCTTGCAACCCAGACACAACACCTAAACGATATAAGTGCACTTTAGGGGAAAACAATAATATATATTACATATTTAATTCAATTCAGCACTGTAGCACATCTTAAAAAAAGTCAGCACAAGTTTATGCTGTCTCTTTTGCTAATATCATTTAGAGACAGTTTTGCATAATAAAAAAAAAACTTGACCAGTGGGGGGGTAAGTCAGCCCCCAGGCATTTCGCCAGAAGAAGGCCTTCTCACGAAGATCGAGAAAATCCCCAAACCCTGCCTCAACCATACACAACGGCACCATAGCATATTTGAGAACCACAACCTAGGCTGGGCCTTAAGACCTGTACTTTGGCACGGGACAGACGAGGGGATTTTCATAACCCCAGCCTGAAATTCGCCAGCGAGTAGGACCCTGGACAGTGCTGCTAGAGCCACCTAACCAACTCAGCTAGAGATCCATTTGCACAATTTTGCACAATATTCACATGTCTTGGCATGTTTCAACAGAGTAAGACAAGAATACCTGCATTCACAGTCTTCTTTGCAAGTAGAATCAGCCCTGCAGTTTGTGCACCCAATATCCACACGAACACCAGTGCGCTTCTTTTTTATCAGATATACATCTTTTACAAATTAAGGAAATAACCATGATGTACTTGTATTGGAATGAAAAGCAGACAAACACATGGCTAATCTAACTACACAGCTGCAGAAACATAGAAATCTTCATTTAGTAAAATGATATGCTTAAGGATACTGCGCCTGATAGATGTATATGGGGGTGGTGGGGGTGGCTTGTAAACAGCCTCACGATATTCACTAATGGTTGAATCCATAAAGTCTTCGTTAACATATGGAAGAGGTAGCCGGCAAAACACTTCCTATCAAACAAACATGTAGTGTAACCATCAATATAAATTGCTTAGGAAAAGTACTCCATCTTGATAAGACAGTGGCACTTGTACTAGACAAAGGAAGACATCAATGAATTTCTTTTTCCTGAGACTTTACATCATCAGATGCTTAACCATGTTCCTCATCAAATATTTATTTTACCAAGCAATCCATTCTTGCCACTAAGTACTTCAAATTAGCTAAGAAAAAATAGCCCATCAATTATGTCACATGAAAGAAAAGATAGCAAAGTTGCAATTATGTCACACGCGCACTCACCTCTATACTGTTGGTACAGTCAGCATTCTGTCACCAGCAAACAAAGTATTCCTGTCAGGCACCTCAACCATTACAAAAATATTAACAAATAGGTCTGTGGCATGCATAGTGATAAAATTGTCCAAGTTAAACCTCAGAGGTAACTTATTCTTATTCAGTATTAATCTTCCAAAGATCCAAAGATGAAACAAAAAGATAGTCAAAATTAATGGAGGAATCAGCACTGGGGCGTAAAAAAAAGACAATGACTAGATGCATATGATCTTTTTAGTACTTATATACTAGAGTTTCCTTCTTATTTATTTATGAAATTAGACTGATAAGCTCTTATTATCT
This sequence comes from Chrysopogon serrulatus, assembly GCA_015844335.1. NCBI lineage: Eukaryota > Viridiplantae > Streptophyta > Magnoliopsida > Poales > Poaceae > Chrysopogon > Chrysopogon serrulatus. Next base: position 48,113 of record JADLZL010001457.1, read on the forward strand.
ATTTCATATAATGACAACATTAACTGACCAATTTTAAGGGAAAAAGGATAGACCTCATTTTGCAGCAGCCAATCAGAAGGATGCCTCCAGCAGATTGCACTTCCTTGATTATCTTTTAGATGAACCACTGGCCATGGTGCACATTTTGTATGTGCTGCAACTGTACAACGTCCGCAGCGCCAAAAGAACATCTTTTGCTTACAAACCATACACCCCTAATGGGAGACAGAAAATTAAATGATGTCCTTAATGATCAAGCAATGGAACCAGTCCAAGCACAGGAATTGAAATACAACATGACCTGAAAATATATCTGAACCATTGACTGTATCTACTAAAAACTTTTCATGCCTGCAATAACAGACCCCAAGTTTATTGCAGAAAAATCTCTATTCTCGTCATGTTATGATATTTACAATGCACTCTGCATTCCTTACCTTCGGACCATTAAATCTTGCAATTGTATATTGAACATAGCATGCATTGATGAAAAAGGGAATAGCTAAAGAAGAGTATATTACAATTATAAGACAATAGAATATGCCAATATGGTAATCAGAGAAGTTTAAAATTAATATTCTATTTAGACTTCTTTGTAGATTAGTGAAATGTTACGTGTTCCACAATACAAAGTAAAACAAACTTAAACGTGCACCATGCCATAAAATAGGAACTTACATGTTGAGGGCACCTGAAGTTTTCAGCAGTGAAGTTTGAAGTATCTTTCACAACACAGTTGAGATGGAACATCTGTGCACATTTTTTAACTGAACATTTTATTTCTTCTCCAGCATAAATAATCTTGGAGCACAAACGGCATTCGACCTTTGCACAAATGAAGAAGGTATTAGATGCTAAGAAGAAGAAAGGGGGAAAAACTGGATCCTAACTTCCTAAGTCAACAAACAAGACTATACTAGCACTGATAACAGTTATAAGTCATTTTAGGATTCTTAACAATCAAACTTTTCACTTTGACCATTTGTATAATACCCCCTCTGTCCACGTATAGTAGGTGTAACCATATTTTTTCCTGTCCTCGAATACAAAGCAGCTCTGTGCATGGCTGCATGCAGCATTTATGCGCGTGGAGAAAATTAACATGCACAGTTAGCGCAGGGAAAAGATTTCCGTCCAAGAAGCCGGAAGGAATCTGCATGTGCGTGGAAGCTGAACGGAATTCACACGGGCTGAACAGAATTCACATGGTTTCTACTCCCTTGCTAAAACTCTCTTGAATTTTGTGGCTTTTGATAATCTCTTACTCTAGGAGGAAACAGAGCAATAGATACCATCGTGATAGAGATGTAAATCTATTAAACATAAATAATATAGCATTTTAATGACAAATATACACAGCTGCAGAAACATAGAAATCTTCATTTAGTAAAATGATATGCTTAAGGAAGAAACTTAGCACTATTTTGATGTGACTAATGTACAGAATTAAGAGTATGCCACCATACAAGGTAAAGAAGAAAAAAAAACTGATTGCAAACTGCCCAGAGTGCCTTAAGTCTCAAAATAAGTGATAACAGCAGCATTATGTGCAACGAGCACACATGATGAGTTCATATACTCGTAGCTCAAGTGCAGGTACAGTTGTTGCCACAATGCTAAAGAATTTCCCGGATCGGCCTGAACTTCACAAGCTCATTACCAGCTGCATTTGCTTGATCCCCCCAGGCATATAAGAGTCGAGTTAAATGGGAATTCGAAGTTAGATGAAGCAGACATTGGTCCATCAACGCGAAGTGCTTCGAGCCAAAATCCTTACCGCCCTTGGAGCCCCGGTGAGAAAAGGAAGCACGCAGTGGTGAGCCGGAACACCGGCCGCTGCCTTCTTAGCTGCCCACTCGCTCACGCGTTCCTCGAGCGTCGGAGCCGATGCTGATGCCTGCGTCCGCGCCGGCTCGGGTGACGGAATCAGGGACAGCTCCTTCCCGCCGCTAAACCGCGCGGCGGGGCAAGCGGTCACATCGCCCGGGCCTGCCGTGTCGAAGGTGCGGACACGGCCCCTCCACCGGCATTCCAGTGGGATAATGAGGCCGTCGCCGCCGCCGCCGCCGCCCACAGAGGCGGACAAAGACGTGTACGCGGGCGCCGCATCGGCCGAGGCGGCGGCGGCAGCATCCCCGGCGTGGTCGACGGCGAGGGCCCCTGGGTCGAGGGAGAGTTCAGGGAAGGGAGGGAGGTAACTGGTGCTCAGATCCGGCATGGCCACCACCGCGCGGGGACAGGGGCTGTGGACTAGGGTTTGGGGGGCATTGGGACTGGTCGGAGACGTGGAAATGGAACCAAGACGTGACGTGAACCGGGGAGGAAGAGAACTCCCTGAGTCTCGCCAGAATTGGGAGAGCGAAGCTGCGAAAGAAATGAACCTTTTCGAATTTTTTTATTTTTCTTTCACACAATCACTTCCCTCACGCTTAAAATTGCCCCAGCCGCTTCTAGCCATGTTCCTAACCATGTTCCCAACTCCGTTGGGCTTTACTGGGACCGGCAGCTAGTCCGGGTGGTGTGCTTCCGGCTGTGGAAGGCACCGGTCATGTGTTCGAACCACGTTCGGTACATGAATTCCCACCGGGAATAAATAATCCGTATGGGCCTCTTGAAAAGAACGCGGGCGCCGTCAGCCACGGAGGAAGGATCCCCGGTGATCTCAAAGGACCCTGGGTTCGGGAGAGTTGAGTAATAGATCCGTTTGGCCATCAGTGTGGTGTATGGTTTGTGTTGGGACTGTGTGTTGACGTGGAAATGGAACCAAGATGACAAAGATGGGAGAGCGAATCAAAAAAAACCTTTCCGTTGGGCTTTCTTAAAAAAAACTCCATTGGGCTTTAAAAAAGAAGCGGTCAAGGACCATGTTCCCAACTCCGTTGGGCCAAACAGGAAGAATAATGATCATATGGTTTAAGGCTAAGGAAGACTGGCCAAACAGTGAGAATAATGATCATATGGTTTAAGGCTAGATGACAAAGATAGTAGTCAGGACAGGCCGAGGCGGTCACCACAGTACTCGCCGGCAATCATAGCCATGGCAGCAGCGGGGGGAGGGAGAAGGAGGCTACCGTCGATGTCCTAGGGTTTTACCATAACCCCGGAGCATCATAGAGTTCCAATAAAACCCTAGCACACCACGACAAGATGGTGTTCAGCGAGAGGGGGAGGATGAGGCGGAGGGTGTGGCCGATAACGAATCAAATAGGGTGGGCACAAGGAAGAAGACCTCCCGCGTCGTGCGGCGTAAGAAGGAAGATGGTGTGCGTAAGGCCTAACGCACGGCTAGCTATGCAGTTGCCATATTTTTGCTTGTAAATGTTATTAAGACTCTAATTAGATCCCTAGGAGTAATAACTGATTAACTAACTTTTAGTCGTTAATAATTCAAATTATGATCCAACAACTAGTTGACTAGTTTTAGTTGCTAAGAATCCAAATAGACTGAGTAATTATTAGTATATTAGTTATGAACTAGTTGTTAGTCTATTAGTTCATATATACTAAAAGTTAATAGAGATAATTGTTAGTCTTAATCTATCCAAACAACCTCTAAATACAATACAACCATAGTCTTTAAACTTTGTCTAGGTTCTTAGGTCTATGAATGGGTTCACTCTAAGTAAAACAAGGTCATTTAGGGGTGTGCTATTGACCTAAGAAATAAGATATGTTTGGTTTGTTGCCCTAATTTGACTTTTCTCATCCGCCGGCCAAAACACAATTCATTTTCTACCCTCACTTGGCCAGCTATCCAAGTTTGGCTTTGTCTTCTTAGCGGCACAATCCAAACACATCCAACAATTTGAGGACTCAATCCTCGCTTTGATATGTGTGTATTAGAATTGTTCACCGATTAAATCCACATAAATAACTCATTTTCCTTAAAAATACACATCACATAGTCAAATTTTGAGCAAAGGATTTATGGTCACACAAAATTTCCATAAAGGTTTAATTTAACTATATTCCCTCCATTCCAAAAGAACAAGATGTTTTGATTTTTTAGATATGTTGCACTTATTGCATATATAGACATATTGTGCATAAGGGCATAGAGAAAACTATATTTAGAAAAGCCAAAACATCGTATAGTTCGGAACGGAGGGAGTGTATTTTAGTTTAAAGATACCATTACACACATGTAAACTGAAATAAAACACAAAGTTCGCGCTTATTTTTATTGGAATGTGAGAAATCTGTACCCCATCAATTGTTTATGACTACAACAACTTACAATTAGCAATGAAACTAAAAAATAAGCACAAATTAAAGTGTTTCCCCCCATGACCCTGGTACTACAAATAGTATATTTTACTGAATGATCACACCTTTGTCTTGTTTAGATGAAACTTATATGTTAGAAAAATAAATAGTAGGGCAATCATTATGCTCCATGTGTTAACTTGCTATCCTTCTCTAATTATTTATGCATTTCTAGGGACTATTTGGATGGGTGCCTTAGGAACAAGCTAGGCTTCCGCAATGTGACTTCTTCATGTTTGGATGCCTGCTTAAGTGCTAAGCCATGCCTGGCTAGCCACCCATGCTCATCTCCGGCCACTATTCTAGATCCGCTGAGCCTTTGTGTGCTCATCTTGGGCCACCATGTGAACACCAATAGCCCCTCCCTGCGACCTGAGCCGCCCCAACCCCCATGCAAGCTTTGCCTCCATTGCTAGGCTATGCCACCACTAGCTACCAATGTTAGTAGGTGATGCACCACACATGTTTGACAAAATGTTTCAAATGGGGTAAACTTACCTGATCAAATAGGGGTGATTCTATTCGAGCAAAACTAGACAACCAAACATATATAGGGGTGATTCTATTCAAGCAAAACTAGACAACCAAACATAGTTTCTGTATCCAAGCTTGGACAAAGTATGCTAGACCTACCCTACTTAGAAAGCTAGCCAAGCTAGGAATCAAAGGAGAACCAAATAACCTCATAGTGACTATCAAGCATTGGACTCAACAAAACTTACTATCCAAAGTAAACAATTGAAAAGGATAGTAGACATTGATCTAGAGTTGAGGTAGAACTTCATTCGATAAAAGATACTATCTTTCTCTCCATTTCAAATTGTAAGACATTTTTTCTAGATAAGTATCTATATATTTAGACATTAGATACATGATAAAAATAATGCATCTAGAAAAGTCAAGATATTTGATAATTGAAAATAGAGGGAGTATACCAAAAGTTGTTATAGGTGATTGATTTAAAGGGAGGAAGAAAGCAATCTATTGAGGCGTAATCTTTTGTTGGCTCTCAAAAATTATATTTATTTATATTACATTATATATGGTTAGTGAATCAAACCAACGGTCTGTATTTCTTTTAAATAAAAAAGAGGTCATGTTATGTTTAGACAACGTTTACACTATTATTTAGAGTGTGGATCGTGAATGTGATTTTATAAGTCTACCAGATTGTGAATTATAACGATCTAGTTGTTTAGATCCCTAGATTATATGTGACGGATAATGGTCCATTCATCTATAATCCAAACTATAATCTGGGTTGTTTGAAGCACACAAACTCTAGAGATTATTTTATCTTAAATACAGTGAAACAATGATTCAAACAGATCCATGCAGCTAGTAGTCTTACTTTTCTAAAAAAATCAACACCATTATACTATTGACATATCACGTGGGGTTTTGTAATAATGCTAATCCACAAAAGTGGAGGTTGGCCCGTATGGCATCTTGGCGGGTTAAGAGCAAGTACAACAATAGACTTATAGCCAAACTAGTTAGTACTTTTGCTAATGTAAAGGAGAGAGATGAGAGCTCGGCTCTTATTTAAGCACCAAGCTAGACCGTAGGCATGTGTGGATCCAAACAAAAATACATATGAGAAGAAGTAGGAAAGAGAAAGAAAGGTATGACACCACATATTAATAAAAAATGTTTTTAGAGATAAGTAAGAGACAACTATTATATGACTTGATTCCTATAACTTGGTTTAGCCAAGCACTGACTCTATTATTAACCATGTTTAGAAAAAGCACAGAGGGCGGGAAAACTGCTCATAACGAGGGCGCGAAGATAGAACAGCATGTAGATGCAAAATGGTAAATGGGCCCAAAATGTGTAAAACTGGCCCATGTGCCGTGACCCGTGAGCGAAGACAAACGCATCGAACTCGCAGAGTCGCAGCGGGCACGTGCCAATCTGTGTCTGCTGTCGCTGATCATGGGCTCACTCAGCGGTGATTTGTTAGCCTTTTGCGTTTCTTTTTTATATCTCACAGACCCAAACCCATTCGGCGGTTTGCAAGATAGCCGAAAAAAGGGTCCGTGACCCATAGCCTTCCATCTCCAATGTGTGAACCGTCTTTTTGGTGAAGACCCGCCGCCGCCTCCTTTTTTTTGCCCTCTCGCGTTTCCCCGAGCTTTTCGGGTAGTTAGGACGACACGGCCAGTGGGAGTCCCTTCGATTCCTATAACTTGGTTTAGCCAAGCACTGACTCTATTATTAACCATGTTGGGCGGGCGGAAAAGCACAGAGGGGGGGAAAACTGATCATAACGAGAGCGCGGCCACCAAGAGCTAGCGCGGGCGCAAAATGGTAAATGGGCCCAAAATGTACGTACTGGCCCATGTGCCGTGACCCGTGAGCGAAGACAAACGCACCGAACTCGCAGAGTCGCAGCGGGCACGTGCCAATCTGTGTCTGCTGTCGGTGATCATGGGCTCACTCAGGCGGTGGTACGAGGTAGCCTTGTCTGCGTTGTCTTTGCTCTAACAACGTGACCAGGTTCGATTCTTGCATGTCCAAACACAACCCTTTTTGACACTTTGACCTGCCACCATGGAGTAGAATGCCAGCATGCATTGTGGCGCATCTGCACAAGACAGCCCATGAGAACAAAAATTTTTAATCCATTACGAAAGTCGTTGCCGACAGATAGCATAAGGAGCACACTTTGATGATTAATTCAAAGTTTGTCAGTCAAGGCAACAAGTGAGCCAACCAGTCAATTCAAGCTTTCAGGCTTCAGCGGAGGACGATAAGAGTATCCTCCTTTTTATTTTCAAACAGAACATACTAGTTTTAAACCTAGAGAATACATATAGCACTAAATTGCCTGACTACAAGAAAATAACGTGTCAACCAAAATTAATTTTCAGAGCCAAAAAAAGCCAATTACATGAAAGGGTTTGTGGTCCGATGATAGAACCATAACAGCTAAGGTCCAAAATGTTAGGATAGTGATATGGAAACACGGTACGTGATACATTGTTTCTTAAGTCCATGTGACAAAGTGACAAAGGGACTATATTATACTCG
>JADLZL010001459.1:0-65785 GCA_015844335.1 Chrysopogon serrulatus
AGATGAACTCATAAACTAATATAGGTATATCGACTTCTAAGCAACAACCTATCAGCCTGACAATGTTCTTGTGGATGATGCGTGATTGAATGATGACCTCATTTGCGAACTGTCCCTTTTGTGCTGTATCAACATTCACCGCAGACTTCTTCACTGCAACTTGTTGGCCATTGAGTAGCCCCTTATAAACTTCACCGAAGGCACCTTTTCCAATGATATTGTGGTTTTTTAAAATTGACTTGAGCTCCTCCTTTTTAAATATCTTTATATTGTTTACTTCTTGTAAAATAGGGCCACCGTTCCTCTCAAAATATTCTTTCATCTTTCTTTTCTCTCTGCGAAGAAGCATCAGGAACACAACAATTGCCACAGCTAAAACAGCACCAATAGCACCTACATGGACAACAAACTTATTAGCTGTTTATATTTGAATGTATATTTTTTGTAAGTAATATTAATATATGATCTGTCACAAAAGTACAGAATGCGGGGAAAAGAAATTTATGGTTGATTCGATGTTATTTATTAGTTTACTTTTCCTACGTTTCAGTGGCTTTTTTTTTTTTTTGGAGCGAGGGGATATTTCAGGTGATGCGGTAGCCATTGATTCAGGACACATACTACTCACGCACGGGCTCTAGCACGTTTTTTTTAGAACGACATCGAGGTCCTTTCCAAACCCAAGCCATGTTAAAAACCCATAAGCTAAGCCATCACAATTTAAATTTATGCCCAGACCCATGCCCACTTGGGTCATGGCTACCCAACACTCGTGTCCATAACATCAAACACCACGTTACTACCCGGCCGTAAGCATGTAAGCATATAGTAGTGTTATGAAACTATTTTATTTCTTTGAAATCAATTGTCAAAGATATAAATATTTGATTTAGGATAATCTCATAGACTATTATATCTAAATAAAAACGAATTAAGGGAGTAACCGTGTATCAGGCATGCTTACCCACAGCCACCTTCGCTGGCAGAGGAAACTGCTCCGTACAAGTTCCTGCTTTGCCGTCGCCTTTCATTCCGGGCTTGCATGGACAGTCATAGCCCCCAACCCTGTTCACGCAGATTGTGCTGGAGCATGGATAATCCTTTCGGAGCTCAGGATATTGGTCTCGGAGCGCACACTCATCGATGTCTGCAAATAAAAACAATTTAGTAGGTGCCCCCGTCAGTTCATGCATTTATAATAATAAATAGAAAGTTAATTAAGTTATTATTACCTTGGCATCCATTCGGGATGCATGTAAGGGTTGCCATCGTAGTGCTCCCAACAACTACAGACATATCCTATTCCATTTGCTGCGCTGACACGAGCTGTTGCCACTGCGGCAAGCATAGTTCGCCGGCGGTGGTCCTCCTGCCGTGGGGCAAGAACCATCCCGGATGGCGAAGTCCATGACGAACGGGACGCCCCTGGTGAATTTTCTGGGCAAGACATCGTCGCCGAACATGTCATCCGTGGAGAAATTGTACCATGAAGTCTCCACCACCATGCCATGAGCGCATGAAGCGCCCTCCACGCCATTGACTTCGAACCGCCTGAACCCAACTCCGAAGAGACTGATGGATCCTAAGTCTGATGGCAGGACGGCCTGGCAGCACCCCATCCCCGAACACGAGCCGTTTTCGGCCCACCCTGGGCTGTATGACGTATATGAGAGGCAATTGATCATTGTACCTGATGATGTATACAGTGAGCTCCTCAAGTCTACTAAGGCAGTCATACCGACCCCAGTCAGCGCGTTGCGCGTTGGGGCGAGGGTGAACGGCCCCATCAGTTTGGTAAGCTGAAGCCTGCGGATCTGGGACGTAGTCCCGTTTATGTAGCAGGAGGATCTGACCATGCCGTATGCTCGAGCCTCGGCCTGCGCCACCGATATGTCCATGAGCTCGACAGGCCACACAGAGATATTCCCCTCCATGCTGCAAGCGAGTTCTCCTGCGTTGCAGCGGAAGTCGGCCACTGAATGATAATTTGATGCGTAAGGGGCGCTCAGCTGGAATTCAAGGAAGAGGCGGGGAGGCTGGAAGGTGTAGTTGCAGCTGACTTGGAAGCCATCAAGGAAGCAGCCAGGTTTCGTGCCGAAAGGGTAGGGGATGCTGATGTCCCCGCACTTATCGGGGCAACCCGGGAGTGTGATTGCTGGCAGCAGTTGCTGAGGCTGTTTCTCAGCAACGGCGGCGGCTGCAGCAAGGATCAGGAACACGACGATGACGCTCATCACTTGCTGGAGCAGTACTTGCAATAGCCGGCAGCTTAGTGGGCTGTCGTTCATGCCCATCAGGTGGCGTTGGCGGCGTCTGCTACTTGGTTGGCAGCAGCCTAGCTTGGCGACCGGGAGCTTTTAGTTGGCTTTGGTGGTGGATGAATAACGTTTCTGTCACTGCGCTCGATCTGCTCTGCTCTACGTACAAAACGCGCGCGAACGGAATAAATAGACTAACACCACTGAATCACCTGATTATTTATTAGTCCCTCCGTTTCAAATTGTAAGACGTTTTAGTTTTTCTAGATATAGATATAGTGTATCTAAATATGTAGCAAAAGTCATGAATCTAGAAAAGCCAAAATATCTTAAAATTTAGAATGGGTCGAATTCGAAGGACTAGAAAATCAAACCAAATGTTGGGGCTAGTCTCAAGCCGAGAACCTCATTATCACCATGCATATGAATCGATCACCTCTTAAAATCAACGGCAGGGAGGTCATAAAATCCATGCTTGCTGGCATCGAGATTTTGCTAAGTGTGTTGTTATCTCTAACGCCTCTTCGATGCAGCTGATGTAGTGCACGGTAGTAGCATATGATCTAACACCCATTTGGGGCCGGTGCCTTAGGGTCTGATGCTCCATATCTTTTCCTGTTCGATGCAACTGTTGTAGAGCATAGTAGCATATGGTCCAACACCCATTAGGTCTGATGCCCATAGGGTCCGACACACCACAGAACCTTTTTCAACTTGTTTCTTTGTAATCTTCATGTTCACGTCCTGCTCGGTTCTATATTGTGTCTTGGACTTCTGCATGTATTTGTTTGTCTTGATCTGCCTAAGTCCAAGTCCATTTTGCATCATTTGAACTATATTCAAACACTAGCGAATAATATTGCTTCAAATGGTCTTGTTGATCATAAAACATCAAAATCCAAACTAAATAACCCATGAGGTCCATTTTCCTTACAATAACTACTAATTGGGTGGACAAGTCACACACATGATCTAGGTTCTGATCACAAGGATCTGAACTCTGCAATCATAGCACCACGTCTTCTGTGGTTACCAATCATGCACTACTCAATTGATCTCTCCACAAAGGTTAATCCTTGCCTGTGAATCGAAGAATATAAGCAAGAATAAGAAAGGACACCATCTGAAAATTTTGCAGATGTATGAATAAGATTAAGAGTTGGAAGTCTCACAAACTGATAAATGATGATCCTTCAATGATACATTAATCTTAAAAAAAAAAAAAAAAAACCTAACTTGGATGGCGGATAAAATACATACAGATTTAGGGGCAGCCAAGGACGACCCCCTAAATCCCTCAAGGACATCGATACTGTATACACGGCCCAGTAGCCTAGAAAATAGCTACTTGGCGTCCTGACATATTCTAGTCATCAACTTGTTTCATGATTTTTGTTGACTTTACTCTGAAGGAATTTTGACATGGGACTAGTGCCATTAATTGAAAGCTATCTCCTTAACTTTTGTTGACATATAGTAGAACGTAAAAAACAGAGTCTATAAAGGGCATCAATTTTAGTCCCGACTGCTTTTTGAATCCAAGATGGCGCTCGATCTATCTTGACCTGGACACCCATGCTGGTCTTATCTGCCTCCTTGCCTCTCAAACACTTCTTCATCCTCCCCAATGTATCATTAGATAATAATAATCTCTACTCTTTAATTAAAAAAGATTACTTAAGGACAATATTTAGCTGTCGTGCTCATGCTCCCTTACATAGCGTGTGGAGGAGCGGCGTGTGACGTGTATATGTAAAGAAGTAATGTCCTCGTCATCTTACCACGTTGCTTAGAGTCTGAAGTAGTGCCACGGAAGAGGAATTTATATTTTCGATTGGCAGGTGCATGTGCATTTTTAATTTCTGCAAAAGTAATCTAGTGAGCAGCACTAGTATATATTTTAGACGTCTATTCAGCAAACCAATTAGCACCCAACGACGGTAGTAGTAGTACTTTGGGTGGATTCCTAAACTATGACTCTACTGACCAATGTCACACCTCCATCCAGCTCATTTACATATTACACCCAAAGCTGAAAACTACTCCCTCCATCTCAAATTTATTTACATATTACACCCAAAGCTGAAAACTACTCCCTTCGTCTCAAATTTATTTAGCATTCTACATCCAATTTTTATAATTTGATACAAAAATACAATGTCAAATTTGTTTCACTAAAATTTATCATTAAATATGTATCGATGCATTTATTTAGGATTATGAAAATTAACATATTTATCTATAAACATGCATGATCAAAGTCAGAAATGCTTGAAGTAGAACAAAACTAAAATGATTAATAATTTTGGACAAAAAGAGTTTTGAGTTGTACTCTCTCTGTCCCATAAAAAAAAGTAGCTATGGGATTTAGGCTGGTCATACTTATATTAAGTTTGACTAATTTTATAAAGAATATTAGCAATATTTATATCTCCAGTAAGCTTCTTATAAAAATATATCAAACAATCTATCATCTAATAATACTAATTGTGTACCAAAAATATTGATATTGTTTTATATATTTGGTCAAAATTAAAAAATTGCTTTCAAAAAGTGAGAATGATATTTTTATGAGATGGAGGGAGTAGATATTAATCAGTTATTATATATATAAATGTCCAAAATAATAGAAAAGGTGTGTAAATTCAACCCAAAAAAGTGTTAAGATACGCTAGCTGCTGTTCCATGATTGTTTCTTGGCAATAATGGCTGCAACTGCAACCAGGGAGAAAATGATGACGCTCACCGGAAGGAGCGGTACTTGCCAAAGCTGGGGGCAGTTTTTTTTGGATAATGGAATGATGAATCGACCAATTATTACAAGCTGGGGGCAATTGGTGGCAGGGCATGTAAAGGAGCCTCATTCGTGGTTTTGTGTCTTTTTAAAGAAGCTTACCAAGAGCAGTGCCCTCTCTGTGACCAGGAATATGAGATTATCAACCACATTCTAGTCTCCTGCGTCTTTGCTAGGCAATTCTGGTATCATTTTTTAAGGCAGGTCGGCCTCCATTCCTTGGCACCACAACCTTCAGACACTTCTTTTGACAGCTGGTGGGAACAAGCTATTGGAGCAGCGAGTGGATTGATGCAAAAGGGTCTCAACTCTCTCATTGTGCTTGGGGCATGGACTCTTTGGAACCATCGGAATCGTTGCATTTTTGATGGTATTGTCCCCAGCCTTGGTGGTGCACTTACCCTTGCTGGAGAAGAGCGCCGTTTGTGGAGTCTAGCAGGAGCTAAGGGTCTGTCATCTTTGACAGCCCCTCTCCTTGGTGATTAGCTTAGTGCGTCTTTTTGGTCGCTTCCCTTTCTTGTTTCGGGCGCGAATGTAATCTCTGAGTTTGTGTGGGGTTTGTGTGTGGCGTGTGTTGTAGGGCTCTAGCCCCTTTCTTTCTTTTTAATATAATGAAGCGCAGCTCTCCTGCGTTTTCGAGAAGAAAAAAAAAGCTTACCAAACACTTACATACAAACGGCTTGTGCAATTAAATAATAAAACCAAATAAAAATAACGAAGCTGAAATTATTTTAGTCTAGAAACCGAGCCATGAAAATAGTTTATTTTTTCTAAGTTTCACCATTTCTGAAGAAGTATAGCCTCGCTAAAGAAGGCCCAAGTGGTGTCTATTACTTGCGTTGGCTGGCTTATGCTAAAGCTTCCTTTGTCAATAACTCTACTATCACGGTGCCCTTGTCAGCTTCTGCGTGGGAAGGAAAGGAGATCATTGGATCAACAATATGGAATATTTGGACCAGTACATTGGCGATCGTTCAAGCTGTCTCATTAGTTGACTTAACAGATAGTGACCTCTACAATAAGTTGTCTAATGGTAACTATGTATGTAATCTCTTAATTATACAAAAAAAAAAAAAGAAATGCTATTAATTAGTATGATGGTGGACAAGTGGACTCATATAGTCCTAAACTTTAGCTAATGAGGGCAGTTCTTGTCAAAAACAATGATTTCTTTCTCGGTGATTGAATGTCAGTGCTTGAATGATAAATTTATGTCCTAAAAGAGAACTTCGGATGTCAAGATCAAGGATGGCTATAAGAAAAAAAAAAAAAAAAAAAAAGGCGCAGAAGAGGGAACGCCAACGTTGAAATTGGAGGATGTCTTGCAGATAGAAGCTCGAGGCGCTAGGTGATGCTTGTCATGACGTGTTGTTTACTGTCTGAACTCTAAACTAGTGCCACGGAAAAGGATTTTATATTTTCATTGGATCTCGAGAGTGGCATGTGCTGATGTGCACGTACATTTGTTTTATTTCTGCAACCGTAATCTAGACTTGTGTTTATTTAGACGTCTACCCAGCACACCAATTAGCTGCCAACGACGGCAGTAGAAGTACTCATTTGTTCCTGAAAGCTTTAACTTAGAGTTGTCGTCAAATTTTTTAAACTTTGACCGAACTTCTAAAAAAAATACTAAAATTTATAGTATCAAATTAGTACCATTAGATTTATCATATAATATATTTTTATAAGATACTCATTTTATGTCATAGAATTAATGCTCTTTTCTATAAACTTAGTCAAATTTAAAAAAGTTTGACTGCCACTTTCACCACTTTCAGAGATAGAATAGTACTTTGGGTACGGTGGATTCAATTCCTACCCCCTGACTCTACTGACCAAAGTCACACCTCCATCCAGCACATGTACATAATAGACCCAATGCAAACCAAAAACTACTCCCTCAGTCTCAAATTCACTTCAGTATTGTTCTACATGAAACTTTAATAACTTTGATCAAACATCTAGAAAAATTAACAGAATAGGTTATTGTATCATTTTTAACTTCGGTGTTCAACATGATTCTATTCTGCATTGAGAAAAACCATTGGAGGAATAGTCTAAAGCGAACAGCAGATTTTTCCCGTTCAACATGGTTCTATTCTGCATTGAGAAAAACCAGTGGAGGAATAGGCTGAAGCGAACAGCAAATTTTTCCTTTTATTGTAGCTTTTTAGCAGAAGAAAACAAGCTGTTATGCTTGAATAGAGAGTTTTGAGCAGTATACATCAATCAGTTATTTATTATATATAAATGTCCAAAATAATAGAAAAAAACATACACAATGCAGTTGCAAAGTGCTAATATGTAGAGATTTTCTTTTCAGTCATCGTAAGATCAAATATCCATTGGTAAGACCGTTTAAGCAGTATCAAACCGTTTAAACACAATCTCAGTAACCAAAAAAATGGTAAACGCTGCAGATGCCTCCAACATTTTGTTGCTAAATTTCAATTGTTCCAACATATATTCGCATGCTCCCTGTTACCGCAAATTGATGCAAAAGCAAAAGCTCATCCTCCAAGCAGCAAACCAAGTTTATCAAAACAGATTGGATGCAACTATAGTTAACGTAAAAAAGCATGAAACAACCGTAGGCCATACAGATCATTCAGAAAACGATTGTGACGAACAAATTCATAGCTGCACTCGGTGCTTTTGAATCCCAGGAACCAGAGAAGCAGTTTAGCTCATATTTCCAAATAGTCCTCAATGCAACACCATATCAGTTAGGACAAACTACAGCGCTCAATGAAACCTGAGTGCTGCTGGACCGAAAACGCTAAAATACCAGCGGCATAAACATCATACAGGTCCCTTAACCAACCAGTTTCGATGCTGCAGTGCAGTCGATCTTCGCTCATTGCTCTCTCAAGTCTCGAATCAAATAATTTTTATACACAACAATTGGAGAAACAGCCTTGTCTAATCACAAGAACGGTGGCATCCTCTGTGAAGGGGGCACAGGCTGATAGCCGTTCTCCGGGTGACTCTGTGGCATCCGCTCCCCAGCAGGCCTTCTGGTAAAACTTCCATGCGCATGGTTCTGCATAGGATTGAAGGTGCCCCACCAGTGAGACTCACCTTCAGCAGGGATCCAGGGGAATGGAGCAAAGCCCTCCCGGCCCCATGTATATGGTCGGTCGATGGGTCTAGAGATTCCCTCAGCATCAGAAACGCTCCTGTTCACAGCTCCAGGAGCAGAAAATCCATGGGCATGGGGCCCTCCAATCTCACCTGAGGAAGTCGCTGCAATGAAAGATGTAATTGTCAAGGCTCTGGGCCTAACCCTTCTAGTGGTAGGAGGGAAAGGACTGCCCTGCACAGATGAGTGCATCGGCTGTTGGTACATATGGCCTCTTGCACCATGACCATGGCCTCTAGTCTCTGCCACAACAGCTGGAACTGACCCTAATGGTGCCACCAAATTGCTTCCACTGCGAGGTGTTGGCCTGCAGTATTTAAACATCGTATAAGAGGGAAATTTGTGATTTAACAAAGCGAAAGAAAATCAGGCGAAGATTTGTAGTAAACAATGTTTCAGTTAGCTTGAACTAGCCAATCCATCAAGCAGATCAAAATTTTCAGTTTTAGAGCTTTACAGCTGAACTTCAGCATAACTTAGGCAGCAGCAGCTATTAGGCACCACCTATTTAAGGCAGGGCGAAAGTCAATTATCCCATCCGGGTGCAGATGCAGCTACTCCCAAACAAAAATCAGTTACTGCCATCTCATTTTAACATGCATGCACCCACGCCCAAAGGCATGAACCCCCTGGTGTAAGTGTAGCACCTGTAGGCATGTCAATACATAGGTGCAGAGAAGGATCAAATCAGAAATTGAATCAGGGTGTTGCCCTCTCCACCTCGTCAGCAGCAAATCTTCTCAAATCCTGGCAATCCTCTTCGGCAACTATAGGAAATCTACCGCCTCGCGTCCTAGACCTCACCAACAATGGCCACAGATGTGACGGTATTCAGAGCTAGCTTTTCTCAGTGTGGGTCTGGGTGTGGTGGTGGCTCCGCAGCGTGCTAGTGTCGGTAGACCACATCTTGGGCTTCTGGTGGTGAGCAGCAGCGGTAGATTTCATTGGGATCTCTCGGTGGTGGATGTCAACTGGAATCCACAAGGCATGCGTAGTGGCAATGGATCACGACATGAGTTCAAGAGCTGTGTGGTAATGGAAGAGAATCTCATGTTGGAGGCAATAGTGGTGGCATAGCAGGAAACAGAGGGCATGTTGGATGGGATCATAGAGTGCATACATGGGCTGCACCTCCGCTTGGGATCAGTTGGCACCACATATCAACAGATGACTGCGCAGCTCAATTCAGTGACCAAGGATTGTGCTCCTCACATGCAGCAGGCGGAAGTGCAGTCTCTCCATCTAGCATCCAAGGTGACAGACAAGGTTGCTCATGACTGTATGTTGCTCTTTGATGATATGCCTCTTTGTAACGACGATGCAGCATGGCTTAATCAAGAGTTGTCAGTAGCACATACTACATAGAGGTGAGTAGGGTGTGAAGAAATCAATTTGATCACTAAGCAGATCACCAAAACCAAACTCATTTATGTTGATTACTTGCAGACCAGATGTTCGAGGAAATGCCTCTCAAGGAAGTGGAAGCATCACATATAGAAAACGTTACCCTAATGTCACCAGGAATTCCTAGTATTGCTTCCTCTTAAGAACTTGCTAAAGTGCATCAGAGTCGCCATATGGGATACTAGAGGTCATCTGACATGGACCCAAAGGATGGATTACTGCAGCAATTAATTACTATGGATAGCACTTGAGTGATGAGGAGAACAAATCAAGTGCCAAACCTGTCATCATGGCTGTGCTCACTCATGAGTCATGATAGAAGCAACTACTTCCCATTGGATGCTGTCATAGATGTTGAGGATATCTTGTTTGATGAATGACCTCTTGAGGCCAATGCAGCAGCTCACGCTGAACTGGACATGTTCAGGGCGCATATGGAAACAAAGGTTGCTGCATGGGAACTGTTGAATGGGCACCTCATGTGGCTGTGCCATGAGGGCATGCCATTTAACAATGAGACACAGGACAACTTATTACAACAAATAGACTGTGACGTGGCAGGGAGGACCTGAGTCATGAAACAGCAAATGTCTGCTACTTTACTGGATGTCAAAGACTTGCAAAATATCAGTCCTTGTTCTGTCTTCCTACTGCTTGGTCTAGGCATATTGTACAAGTTGTGCACCAAATGTTTGTGCAAATCAAAAGTACTTGGTCAAGTCTTCTGTCCTAAAAGGCCCAGGTTTTAGTGCTGAGGAGGTATATACAACATTTTTTTACCAAGTAGATGAAATATTGCTGCTTCCAGAGTACAGAGTGGGTCATGCAAACAAGAAGCCAGGTAGCCATGGTGTGACACTGGTCTAATGTTTGAAGTGATTCTGTCATGGAGAAACAGTGGCATCAGCCCAAGCAAATGTGAGATGCAACTCAAGCCATACATGGCGAGACAATGGGATTCTGGAATTTCTGGGCTCCAGTCATTAAGATGCAATTCATGGTCATGTCATGGGGACAAGCAATGTTTTGTGGAGGTGGAAATGTACCGCTGAGAGCATCTTCATCTTCCTCACATCCCAGCCCTCACCACCAGTGGCCACAGGGTGACACCAAATAGTTTGTGAAGCAGACAGCAAGGATACAGTCCAAAATGGAAAGCCCAACAGCCACGCCAACATGACCACCTGGCAGAAGCCTTGCCCAAAATGGAAATACCAACATGAATGTTATCCCAATAGGCCCACCTTTGCTCATTAGAGGATCCTCTGACAAAGATGGCCCCCTCAGCCATCCACGTGGCTTTGTACCCCCACAATTCCCATTGTTGGTGGCCTGAGCAGCAAAGAACACCTAGCGGCACCCAAGGCTGTCTCCATCACCAGCTGCAGTGGCACAGCTGGCCATGGAGTCATCACTTTCTGTCATCCTTGTTACTCATCAAAACAAGGCAGAAAACCTTGCCAATCTTTCTTCTAATGCTCCAATTCTGTTAATTGTTTGATTCCCATCAAGTAGAGACTCTAGATAGGGTTTCAATCATGTGATTCTCGTTGTTTGACCAGAACATAGGGTTAGGGTTTAAAGGTGAGATTTCTTGATATTTATGTCTGGAATTGGTTTGATAGGTTTGAAAATTGCCTTAAATACAGTGAGTCCGAAGTATATGAAAACATTGTTATGCAATCAGCCAAAATAGCATTAGTGATGAGTAATCTAATGTCTGTCTTTCTTAGGAAAGGAAATGAAGAAAGATATAAATTAGGCCATTTAATATGTATATTCCATGGATAGGAGACAGAACATATACGAAAATAAAAGGTCAATATATCTATTTCTGTTGGGAGTTGAAAACTGAATGATATGTTCTCTTTTCTTCAGGCTGCTGAGGACTTTGTTTTGCCTGTGCCAACTATCTTTTGTCCATGATTTTAATGTTCTCACCTTCACTAGGTACACTAATCAATAGTGTTATTGTGCTTCTTCAATTAAACATTTTATCGTTATTTCATTCTCAGTGTAGATTGCTATCATTTTATGTTGAATTGTTCAAGATTGTTGTTTTTATTATTATTTAGACAACATATTTTCTATACAGATTCTGCTAAAGTGCATGCCCCCTTAGTTTTCTTTTAGCTTTGTCCATGAATTGAGGTGGAGAATATGTAATTTTGAGCGCAAAATGGGCTGTTTAAAAAGTATACATACGAGACCATATATATATTTAAATGATACAAACATAAAATAATGACCATACACCATATATTTAGATGATACAAACCTACTTAAAATGAGATTCATGAATTGAGCATACCTATGGATTAGGGGATGATGATGTGCATATGATCTCAATCTCTGTTGGCTGCCACTGTCATATCTTGGTAGTCCTATACCAAATGGAGTCATAGAATATTCAGGAATTCCTGATACAGGAAGATTACTCAAATGTCTGTGCTCACTGTCATGATTTCTTGACTCGGTAGCATGGAAAGCTGGAGCATTATTCAAATCAGGAGTGGCATGGCCTTCCAAGCCAGTTGAATGCCGATGAATTGAAGTGCTTTCAGCACCAGAATTAGAAGTAGAAGGCACATGAACAGGATGGAGAAAACCACGCAGGGCAAGATATGGGCAAACAAGTGAGCTGCTTGCAGCACTTGAGTGATCTCCAGTTGTGTGATCTTCATAAAAGGGGAATATCAATGCAGTAAAAAGGAAAGAACTTTTACATGTTGAAGTTTAGGTCAAAATGCTTACAAGTTGGCTCAGCTTCACGCTCCCTGCAAAAGAAAATATAGATTAAATTAAGAACTTGAATAAATGAAACATTCTTTTAAGAACCTGAGGTTCCATATACGGTATTACCATAAAACAAACAAGAGGTGTTTTTAGCAAAAACATAGTAATCTGGCATTAGCAGCTAATTTTCACACATGAACCAACACAATGGCAATTCAGAAAGCACAAAGCAGGCAACATGTTTTTTGCCTGATGATGATAACACGAGATGTAAACATCAGACTTATACTACTTCCCATTGAAAACTAAATGTAAGCAAATATATGGCAATTTCTACAATACTTCGAAATGATTGTGGACCTTCTATCTGGATATCATGAATTAGTACCTCCTGGGAACACAAACGACAGGGCTGCCGACAACGGTGCGGCCACAGGAGATGCACACTGGATAAACTAGAATATCCTGATATTTCTCATTTTCTGTTTTTTATTAATCATTTTATCTCTTTGAAAATTCAATGGTCCAGATTTATTAGAACGCTTAGCTCCTAGGGAATAATTGGAGTACTGTAGCATAGCCCTATATGCATTTATTACGACTAAAGACCGCAATTATGCCCAAACAACCTAACTCCCAAGCTTGAGTCCTTGTTGAGAAATTCAGGTGTCTATTTCTTCTTAATATAAAACGCCTAGTCCTCCAAGATTGGTTTAGTTTTTTTTATATAAAAAAATGCCCAAACCATGGCATGTCTTCATAATAGATGTGTCTAGTGGACTGGAACTCAAGATGGTACTAAGGGGCATGTCATACGGTTAACTAATGCATTAAATATTAATCATCATCATCACGAATCATTGATGATAGCATCTACAGTTTCTAGGTTATCTTTCAGACATAGGTAGACATGCTGAATACATCTTGCGATTTTTGGCTTGTCATAGGTCATAGTGTTTTCTGATAACTAAGAGCAAATAGCAGGTAATTAATTCAATAAACCAACATACCCATTGACATGCCATATGACAAAGGCAAATTTCAATGTGGAACATTCAACTTACGTGGATTTGCGATTTCAAACTGCAAACAGCCAAATTGGCTGAGTACCATTACAAAAGTATGTACCTTTGCTCACTGACACCACAGCCGTTTAAACAGTCATTTTTCTAAAATGAGACAGAGGAGGTAGAAATGTCTTTTCTGCCCTCAGGTCCACTTCAGTTCTTCCTCCCCTCTCCTACTGTCTTGGTGCTTGGCAGCTGTGGGCCACCACCGCCTCTTCCTTATCGCAATATGAATTGCAGCCTAGTCTGTGCTGCCATCCTATTCACCCCCCAGCAGCAAGTCCAAGCTGAGTGCTAGCGGCTCATCCATCCCCTTCCAGCAGTGGGCCGGGCCAGATCCAGATGCCTCTGCTCACCTCCATTCCGTGCCCGTAGGAAGAACCTCACACAAAGCCACAACCTCCCTATGCACATGCACCTCGCCATGGCAGATTAGGAAGGGTGAAGAGGTGTAAGGGCATGCAGTGTTTTGGTTGGTGAGGCCACCAAAGACGTGAAGCAGTCGCTCGCCCAAGTGCAGACTAACAGCACTGAGTAAAACCAGAGCAGCACAGGCAGGAGGCTAGTGTCAAGATCAAGTGTTGCGCATCAACACCATCAGAGTAGCTCATGTCACCACCGCTGCGCCTCCGCCTCTGCCGCTGCTGCCAGAGATGCCCAACATGGCAGCCACCACTCACCCTCACCACAACAGGCAATGAAGGAGCACTTCTGGGACTGTGTGCATAGACCTTAGCATCAACTATGTGGCTCGACCTTAGCTTCCAGGAGGCAACAGCACAACAGCAGATGAACAAAGAAAGAGGGGAGGGGAGGAGGGAGACTACTATATGGCATGAGAGGATAAAGACAATTGAGAATATGTCAATTCTCCCCCACCTTATCTCTCCTCAAATCAGATACATAGGTATAACTATCGTTAGGGTGTGCTAAAGTTAAGAATCATGATTTCGTAACGGTACTCGGCCAATATAGACAAAAACAGTGTGAAACAGCATATACTCCATCTGATCTGGTATATTAGGCCAAAAAAATCGCAATACCAAAACATACACAATCACTAATGTCGGGTGCCATGCTACGACTTCGGCATGTATGCAGCGCTACGACTTCTGCATGTAGAGGCTGGCCCACCCTGCACCCCACTCAAGGAAACGCACGCATGCAGCAGCGCTGGACACTTCAGCTTCTCCAGCTGAGTTAATGCACATAGAGATCAAAGCAACATGCCTAATAAAATGGAATCATGATTTTTGCTATGTAGCCTAATAAAATGGAGTGGAGGGAGTAGCATCTAAGCTCAGTGTTCCACATCAAAAATTTCCTATGGGAAAATAGGTACTCTATTTTGAATGTAAGACTGGAGGGAATACCATCTGGGGAAGAGGG
Source organism: Chrysopogon serrulatus (assembly GCA_015844335.1). NCBI lineage: Eukaryota > Viridiplantae > Streptophyta > Magnoliopsida > Poales > Poaceae > Chrysopogon > Chrysopogon serrulatus. The sequence goes on from JADLZL010001459.1 coordinate 14,794, forward strand.
CATCCTCATTCTTGCTTCACAATCATTGAAAACATGATGCAAAAGCAAAACCCATCCAATCAAACGTAAGGAGAAGTACTTACTCAAACACAGATGCTAGCTGGGTGAATCCACTAAAGGGGCACCATTGAAATCCAAAAGGCTGTGAATAAAGACAACAGGATAATAAGAAATAGGAAAGGTTAAATTATGACAGGTAAGGATGAGGTACTAAGACTGCAAAATACGTCTTCTAGTATTCCCTCCTTTAATTCTTATAACGTGTAGTTTGACCATTCAAGTTCATGCTTTGACCAACAATTAGTCCAATAACATGAGTCATGTGCCACAAAGATAGTGTTAGGTTCGTATACAAAATCACTTGCTGATGATTATGAATTTATGATATTGTAATGGTCAAAGATCGATTTGCCTAGTTAGACTACTCCCTGAAAAGTGTGAGAACAAGCTACCAAAACATTGTAAGCTAGCAGCACTATAACACCTGTGCTAGCACTTATAATCTACAAACTAAAATGACAACTGCTCACGAGGCAGAACCAACAGAAATGTAAGTTAGTACTTGTATGACATAAATGTTTATTTACTCAAATATGTGCACTTACAAGCTCGGAGGTGATATCGTAGTTGTCACTAGTCACCCAGCCACCCATATCTATATCAGGAGAGGGGCGATGTCCGCTTGCATAAAGCCAGCGACCTTTCTCAATCTTCCGACAGTTAGGGCATTGCATCGCTCCTTTTGCATTGAATGCGGACCCAATACAATCTAGCAAGAAAAACGTGTTTAGTTCAGCAAGCTGCCTAAGATATCATAATGTGTTTTTCATGCACGCATTCACATAAAGGACAGAGACACTCTTCGAGACAAGAGAAAAAGGCGGATGCAACAACAAAATTGTGTTGATGGTGTTCACGTTGAACTAAAGTTTGGTGCTCAACAAAATTTCTGGATGCAGTCAGAGGCGTGACCTTTTTTTTCGCCAACGTGTCTACGACACGTATTTCATTAAGACGAAGGAGAATAGTTTTATGAAGGTGTGACCTGAATTGGAAAAGCAAGCCCCAAAAGGTCCGAACCTTTCATGCTGTCACTAGGCAAAAGACGCTATAAGCCCAACAAGAAGCTAAATCACCACAACCCTCAAGGCTGCCAAGAGCTAGTGAACCAACCTAAATTGCCGCTAAAGCTTATGGGTTCGCCCGTCAGACCTGGGGCGCCAATTACGCAGGAACAGCTTCACCTACACTTACACGTGCACTTCTCACCCCCATCATCATCATCATCCGAACATGTATGTGCCTAACCATTCTCCGTTGTGCAAGCCTGAACCACACCGACGACGCTATCAAATCCTGAAAATCTACCCACCAGAATTCCTCTCTTACCGCAAATTACGCCTGTTCTACAGCCGATTGGGCCCGTGGCGCACGGCACCCGACCAACGCGACCGTCACAAGCAGATCCGGGTGGTGAAACCCCGTAGCCTAGCAGCGGCGCGAGGGAATCTGACCTAGGTGGAACTCGTGTCCGCATTGCAGCTTGGCGACGGACCGACCCGCGCCGCGGGCGAGCACCGGATCCAGGCAGATGGAGCACGCCGCGGCCGCGGCCGCGGCCGCGGCCCCGCCCCCGCCCCCGGCCGCCTCCGCCGGCGACGCCGGCGGCGACCTCTCCAGATCCATCGGCGCGTGCGCCCGCTCCGCCTGCTGACTCTCTCGTCCTTGCCGCGGAGGCGCTCGTGGGGAGGTGGGGGACCGCGTGAGCTCGCGCGGGGGGAGGAGGACAGGAGAGGGGAGGAGAGAGAAACGAGGACGGTGTGTCCGAACGGAATGGAAGGAGGGTGGAAGACGGGAAATGGTGGTAGTAATCGAGAAAAAAATGGACCATGATTATTGGCCCTTTTTTACCTCGCAAATGTTTTTTTTCTTTTTGTGACGTGGCATGTCCGTGCCGTGCGTAGTGGCTGCTGCTGGATGACATTTTGTCATGGTTTGTTTTTAGAAACAGGTTTTTTTTAGATGAAGTTTCTACCTCCCCGCCTCCATCTACCACAATCACAAATCACAAATGATAAATCACAAATTACATATTACAAAAGATAAACTTTTTTTCTATAGAAAAACAAATACAATTTTTTTTTGTTCCTACTTGATTCACAAATTACATATTACAATTTGACAATTTTTTTCTATTGAAAAACAAATACAAAAGTTAGTTCTAATCAATAAATATAAACAGAGAGGGTTGGTGGAAGATGAAAATGATGAGTGGGACCCGCACGTCATTGGTATAGAAACTGTGTTTTTTACGATACATGTGCATTCCTCGTTGAAGGTTCGTTTTTAGGTTTTATTTATAAGACATCAATAAATATAAACAGACATGTGATGAGGTATTTTGTTATTTAGAGATACTACATGAGATACTACATGTGGAATTTTGTTATTTAGAGACATCTTTTACATGGTATTCCAGATACAGCCTACAATTAACCATACTTTAAAAGTTGATGATTCCTCCCCGTCCAGGCATGACTAATCTGTAGTCTATGGGCTGCCACCTCGATTAGGGGGTAGTCAGCCCTCTAGGCGTGCACACCACCGAAAAGCTGCTCTTGCCGACCACGCTCCTCCCCGCCGGCGCCGGCAGGTGGATCCGTAGGCCGTGCTCCTTCTCGTCAGTCGCGCTCCCCCCGCCTAGAAGCTCCTCCCCGTCGGTCTCGTCTTCCCGACAGCGCACCCTTCCCCTAGGCATATCCCTCCCCGGCAATCTCCTCCGATCCTCCCTAAGCGGTAGCCCCAAGGTCAGCCATCTCCCCTGCTCGCTGCTCTCTTCCCCTGGTCGTTGCTCCCCTCCCTTGTTCCTCTTCCCTTCTCGAAGGACGTCTAGAAAAACGTCTAGGAACGCCTAAGCTAGCTTAGGCGTTAGGCTAAAGGTCGGTGGCTAGATTTTGCCTAGCGCCAAGCAAAACTTTACAATTGACTTGTACCGATGTGAATAGCCTCACATGAGTTCATCCCATGTGAAAGCATCTAGGCCCCTAGTGGGTTTCGGTGATTAATGACAACGTAAGATTATTGTGGCTAACGTGTGTTTTGCAGAAACCGTTTGAGTTAGGTCACGATAATGGTGATTGATTGAGCAATCAATGGTATTCATGCCCCGACGATCGAGATCATTTTTCGGTTTTCAAAGGATGGACGACAAGGTTAAGAACTGCTAGTTCTAAGTGTCGTTTGGCGTTGGAGAGACACTTAAAGTAGCTAGGACTTTGTTTTTACCTTTGGCCGTACTATTAAGAGAGGTTTGAATGGGTAACTTGACCTAGGTGAGTCTAGTGAGATAGGTGTGGTGCACACTTGTTTATTCTAGTCCTATGTAGCCCTAGAATTGGCCCAAAGATCAGTAGAGTCGAAGCCATGCGAGAGGTCACGAAATCGGGAGTCTTTCGAGCCATTTTGGCTTGACGGACGCTGGCACATAACTGACCGGACGCGTCCGGTCAATGTATGTGGGGTATCGGAGTGACCGAACTCTACCCCTGGCAGTTGACCGAACACTCCGGTGCCATCAGTTTCTGGTCCATGTTGGACCGGACGCTGAGGCTTGGGCGTCCGGTCGCTACTCAGAGAGGTCAAAATCGTGCAAAAACGGACCGAACGCGTCCAGTCAGTGGCCACCGAACTCTGACACGCGTCCGGTCAGTGTGACGTCCAGCAGGTACAGTTAGCCGTTAACAGACAACCGGACGCGTCCGGTCGACCTTAAAACTGTCTGAAATACCTCTTCGTGTGGGGGTTTGTGGGGGGGTATATATACTCCCTTACCTCATTCAATTGAGGTCTCTTGCTCATTCCTACTGCTAAAGAACACCTTGTGAGTGCTTGAGAGCACAAGAGCCCTAGTGAGGTTGAGAGATTTGATAATCCATTGCTTAGGACCTCATTAATAGAAAGCGAGTAGCAAGTGTGCATCCACTCATCTCATTAGCCTAGTCTTGGTCAAGTGAGAGTTCTTGCTTATTACTCTTGGTGATCGGCATCACCTAGACGGCTCGGTGGCGATTGGGAGCATGATGATCATCCGGTGGTGATTGTGGATGGCCCATCTCATCTTATGAGCGGTTTTAGGAGATTCACCGCGTCGGAGTGACGAAGAATCATCCCATAGAGAGCACTTGATCCTTGCGCGGATCAAGGGAGAGCTACACCCTTGCGTGGGTGCTCCAACGAGGACTAGTGGAGAGTGCCGACTCTTCGATACCTCGGGAAAACATCACCGCGTTCCTCTCCCTCTCTTTACTTTGAGCATTTACATTCTCGCATTTACTTCTTGTATTTACATTGCTAGAATTGCCATGCTAGAGTAGGGTTTGGAACCTAGGGAGCATAACTTTTGTGTCCTAGAGTCATAGAGAACACACTTAGGCACTAGGGGTGAAATGGGCTAAGCGTTAGGCTTTTACCATTGCGATTAAATTTAGAAAAGCCCAATTCACCCCCCCTCTTGGGCATCTTGATCCTTTCACCATGCATTGTGTGTGCCTTTTTTTCTACGATTGTTCTTGATATCCAAAAGGTTTTATGTGGTGTTTTTCAATAAATAGGTTGATAAAACATATTTTTGTCACTTTAGTTGCCGAATTTCATATATTTTTGTATCTAGTAAACCGTAAACTTCTTATGATCTAAGTTGTATTGCCTAAACTGAGCTTGTTTGTATTCTCATTTACCATGACAAGCATAAGCTAGTCATTCCATAACGATCCTACACTTATTTTCGAATGGGAGCTTCATTTTCAGGATTATGTTGGAGGCATCATGCATCCATGCATAAGCAGTGGTAGATCTATGTACAAGCAATGAGGCCAGTGGTAGATCTATTAATGTATATGCCAGCGGTGAGCTAGGCCACCTGTTGCCATATGTTTTGCGAAAATACATTTAACGAACTCTCTTTATAGAATCTAGAATTGTAGACAGGGGCGAAGCTACTTAGATAGGAGTGGGTGCAAATGCACCACCCAATTTTTGTGAAAACAGTGGTATCTTCTAAAATTTCACCATATATGCACCATCTATAGAACAAATCTATACACCCACAAGGCATGTGCACCACCCTCTAATTTGTTCTAGCTTCGTCACTTATTGTAGATGTTAATTGTGTAATGCTTGTATTAATTAATTGACTTAAAATCAACAAGTTGGACACACACAAGCATTAATCCTTGTTCTACCACTGTGCATAGGGACATATATATGTTCCTTCAATGCCTAGGGTTTATAACTTCATATATAATTGTTTGCCATGTCACTTACCAAATTTTATTATTTCAGAACATCTATTTTCATGTACAATCTACTTGGTAATCTTGTTAGGATGCAAATTGCATCACTTAAGTCCGTGTATATTTTCCATGCTCTTGCTCTCTACATTGCTTCTTGATTGATAAACAAAAACCCAAGGTATACCAGTTGATAGTACTTATGGGTAGCATGATTATTTTATTTTTAGCAATAGGTTTCTGTTCAGGCCATTAAGTGGTACTTTTCTTGGCAAGTGGGCTTATAAAAGTCTTTGACATCATGTCATTTTGCCATTTGCCAAATATCTATGATTCCTAGGAACATCTTTTATGTGTATGCGTGGTCGGTACAAATGCCACTTGGTATTTATAAACTTGTTACTAGGATGCGAATTGCGTTGCTTAAATTGCATTATGTCCTTGTCGTATCTTGGTCATAGTTACCAACATAATTAAGCTCATGACAACCAACTATTTCCGCGGGCGAGTTAATTAAGAACTCTTGCATGGGATGGATAGAATACCTAGACTCTTTAGAAATGAATCTATGTGTCCAAATTGACTTTTCAAAAGAAAAACTGTGTGCCCAAACTCCAAACAGGGCCAGCAAATAGAGTTTACAGTAGTGCAGTTGTGCAAAGGTCAACCAAACAAGAAGCAAACACAAGGACTTTGTCAAGACTCAATCAAGTACTGTCAGGGATGTTCATGACGGAGAACACCCAACCAAAAAAAAAAAAAAAAAAAAAAAAAAAAAACTAATGGGAAGGCAGAGCCAGCACTGGTATAGCCACAATTAGCGCTCGAGCTCCTCCAGCTGCGCGCTTATCCGGCGGCGAACCTTGGTGATGTACAGTTCGGCGGCCCGGTCGATCTCGTCCTCGATCCTGAACTCCTGCCCGTCTCCCTCCCGGCGCCTCCGGATGACGTCGATCACCGACGTCTCGTCGTCGTCGTCGAAGTCGAGCCCATCCATTATTGCGCCAGCCAAACAATCATCGCCACCACGGTGACCACCACCACCTGCTGCTTGGTGGTGGTCGTCGTCGAACAGCGAGCGCAGCGCGAGTGTCCAGTCGGAGTCGGCGGCGGTGCACCACCCTCCGCCGCTGCCGTCGTCGCCGTCGACTTCGTCTTGGACGACGAGAACAGCTGGTAGCAAGCTGGCGGCGGGGACGACGGGGAGCTGCTGGTGGGGCAAGCAGAAGGAGACGACGACGCCCTTGTCGCCGTCTGCCGGCGCCGCGAGGCAGGGCATGCTGCCGCGCGGCGGTCGTAGTGCTGCTGCCGCTGCGCCGCCGCCTTGGCCTTGTCGTGGCACGGATGATGATGGCGCGGCGTCGTCAGGGCGCGGATGTGGCGGGATATCCCGGCGAGCACGGCGGCCCGGCGCCGCGGCGAGGCCAGGAAGAGGAGGCGAGCTCTGAGTACGCCGGCCTCCCCCGCAGCGCGCCCACCGCCTTGCTCACGAGCTCGGCCGCCTTGCCAATGCTCTTCATGGCGGGCGGTTGCTGGGTCTCGGTCGTTGAACTCTGAACTGAACGATGATAGAGAGGTGAAATCCACGAACAGTATGTATGGGTTGTACGTATACGAAATCACTAGATAGCTATTTGGAGAGTACGAGACTGCAGCAGCGCAGTCAGTTAGCAGTATGGTTGTCGGAATGAACTTGTTGGGTGTGCCAGCCTTATTAACTCGTCCTTTTTATAGATGATGATGAAAAGAAAGAAGATATCGAGATTTGTGCGTGCGTGCATGCGGCTGGTTTTCCAAATAAAGCCATTGGATTAGGCAGTAAGGAACGAAATAAAACCTTGGAGATAGATTTGTGTCGATTTTGGACTTTGATTTCTTCATGGCATGCTTGCTCACATGCCAAAGCATGCACACTGCAGAGACGAGAGAGCTAGCGCCAGTTAGGCAGAAGCCAAGCGAGTAGTGGCGTGTTTCCTTGCGATTCAGACAGAATGCACCAAACCCAAACCCATGCAAGAAATTAACAGGAGCACTAATACTTTAATTTGCATGGAATGCATCATCGATCACGCCAGCCAGCACAGTACGTCCAACGTCGTCGACGATCGTGTCGTGTAATAATCTCCATAAGGTATGACGCACATCCAACAGCTTATTTGCTTTGCTTGTCTGCACACGCTTGTTGGCTTGGATCCATGCATGGATATACGCACGACTTAATTTGCTGCAGCTTACTTACGTAGCAGCGCCGTGTGCATGATGCATGATTGATGGCACTGCAGTTCGGCCCAGCATGAACAATGCTGACGACGGCCACCTGCGCTACGTGTCGGCCCACGCCGGCCCGCCACGTATCTAACGCCCTGCGAATTGAAAGCTAGCTGCTTTTTGTTTGTGTGATTGCTAGCTTATCTCGTTATCTGCTAGCGTAGCTGCTTCCTTTATTAGTTCGTTTTCCGCGCGTGGTCTATCGCTTTATTTTGTTGCGTCGCCACGCGTACGGGTATGGGTGTTTGAGCTTAACGTTTTTTTTTGGCTCCGCTCTATAATTTTAGCTAAACGGTTTTAGTTTTATGCACACAAATCCAAAAAAAAGGGTGGAAGTTGTTGCCCAAAAAAAAGCTGCTCCACCGAGTTCGTGGAAGCAGTCCTAAAACCTTCTATAAGGAGAATACGTAGCCATCATATATATCATAGCGGTTTGCGAGTGTTTTTCTTTTTCTCGCAAGCTAATAATTAAGCTATAAGTAACGATGCACCTGTCGTAAAATTTGTATATATGTACAACTATTCAGTTGGTTACGAATTTTGACTTTTGGGCACAAGAATTGACTTTTGGTGATTTATGAATCTTCGTATATAGTTGGCCACGTTGTCGAGATGATGAGAATACGCAAGCCATCATATATATCATAGCGGTTTGCGAGTGTTTTTATTTTTCTCGCAAGCTAATAATTAAGCTATAAGTAACGATGCACCTGTCGTCAATTAAATATATACTCCGTATATATGTACAACTATTCAGTTGGTTACGAATTTTGACTTTTGGGCACAAGAATTGACTTTTGGTGATTTATGAATCTTCGTATTATTCAGTTGGCCACGTTGTCGATCGACTGATGATGATCGGACGATAGGTCGCAACGGCGGAGAGATCGATTATTGGCCCACACATGCATGTAGAAAGGGATACATACATACATAGACAAGAGGATCGGAGTTTGCTTCTTGATCCATCACTGCGGCTTTGCGCGCGATCACGAAAGAGCTCTCTGCATCCTGCAATGTGTAGGTTTGTTGCTTGACATCAAACTACTTTTGCTGCAAAAGGGGAAAAAAAAAGTTGAAAATAAGGGTATGTTCACTTGTCTTATTAACCAAACTTATCAACCGTTCGAACAATATTTTTCTCTTATACCAAACCAGCCGGCTTATCTTATGAAACGGCTCATATCACCAATGTGTAGGTTTGTTGCTTGACATCAAACACTCTAAGTTGCGATAATAATATATTACTCTGTACTGCATACTATTCTCTCTATATTTTCTTTTATATATATAAGACGTGCACATAAATCAAAGATTAAACTTTAAGACATTGGACTAATTTTAATTATTATACTATAAACTTAATATGGTTAAATAGCTATTAATTTTATTATCCAGTTATATAATATAAATAATATTATAGAAAATAAATAGATAATCAAATCTACTTTAGGAGACGGTACGTGTCTTGTAAAAGAGAATGGAGATAGTATACTAATTTTGACTTCTATGAATATACACATAGTTTTTGTTATGCATTTAGATACACATATAGTAAAAATAATGTATCTATAAAAGTCAAACGTCTTACAATTAGATCAGAAAGAACACTACACATCTAGTCTATTTTAAATTGTAGAAGTCATAACTTTTCTAGACACATACCTTAATTCGTTTCATATTATAAGATAATCTGAGTTTTCTAGATACGAGTTGTTAATGACTATTTATCTTGATGCTAGATATATATACTAATGTAACGACTGTATATATAAACAAGTGGAAATGCCTTACAATCTGGAATGGATTAAATACGTTCCAAAATAGCAAGGACGTGTTTTACATGGCACGCCATATCCATCACCGTGGGCCGTGGCTATCCTATGCGAAATAGGAGACGCGGAAGCAAGGGGAAACTTCTATTCGGCTGCTAGTGCAATAAGCTGTTGTTGCAGGCTACTAGTGCTGCTGTTCGTACAGTGAAGTGAGAGAGAAAGAAAAGCAGCTGCTGCAGCAACAGCAGCTTTTGTTTAGATTCAAAAAGGTGAAAAAATTTGAAACTATAGCGTTTCGTTTGTATTTGATAAATATTGTCTAATCGTGGACTAACTAGGTTTAAAAGATTCGTCTCGTGATTTACAACCAAACTGTACAATTAGCTATTTTTTTATTTACATTTAATGCTCCATGCATGCGGGTAAAAATTGATGTGATGGAGAGAGAGTGAAAAAAACTTGGAACTTTGATGGCATCTAAACAAAAATGAAATATTTAAGTCTGTGATTCACTAGAAACAAACATTGATCCATTTTCCACAGCAGCCAGTAATGTATCCCTGTTTGGATCCCTAGTTATGTGCTAATAATTCCTTTTTGATCCAAACAGGTAGGCTAACTAAATGTTAGCTTGAGCTTTAGATAATAATTTTATCTCACTAGCTGAACCAAATCAGATAATGAGTTATTAGCTAGCTAACTATTATCAGATAACGAATCCAAACATGTCCATATGTATCTCCATTAGAGACAATCATTGTACATTATTTATCGTCAATTCCATTATTACTGCACAAAAGAAGACCTTTGGGCTTGGATAGTCGGATTAACTTGGTGATGTCTTATCTTCCAGTTGGCTATGGATAGATTGACGCATATGTAGAAAGGGAATGGGAGTTTGTTGCTTGTCAATTTGTGCTTTGCGGTCATGAAAGTGCACTGCAATGTGTTGGTTTGTCGTTTGAGATGGAATACTTTGCTCACAAAGGTGAAAAAGGAAGGATTGCAATAATAGCTAGCCTACCCCATTTTTACCAACAATGAAAAAAGACTATTTACTAATTACTGACTCATAGTATAAGCATGTATACATTTTGTTTTCGAGAGAAAAGAATAATCTACCTTTTTTATCTTACTCTTGCAAGTAGTACAGTAGATTTATACATCAAGCATTCATTTTCTAAGAAAATACTCTAGTCAAAAAGAGATAAAGAAAAGGTTAGGCACTAGGCTGGCGCCTTTTAAATATTTTGCTTGATTGCTCTAGTAACATTGAAGCATTTGCAAAACCTCAATCAGCCCACCCAAGAGGAACAAGATTACACGAAGTTGAAAGGCTTGGAAATGCATCATGGATGAACAGAAACCTTGCCTTTGTGTCCTAGTACTCCTTTCCAGGTTTCCATCGAGCATTACTTTATAGAACCACACAAGAGTCCACTAGCCGATAAACACGGCATCTGTGCTGCAAAGAAGAGTACTTTGGACTGATGACACTTTTGACCTTTCCTCTTTTCTTCCTTTCATACTCCAGGAGTTCGAATTAAAGCGTGTTCGTTCACTGATAAAAATGTTAAAATAAAGTGCACAGTGCACGAGTTTATTGGAACAAACTTGAGTGCCACAAAAAGGTTCATATGTCTCCTAGTGCAGACAGAGTACGATTACTCTAGTACTCTAAAATGAAGTGAATGACAGGTCACTTGGATCAGTTCTGAATTGGCAGCTAAACCAACTGCAGCCTCTTGTGCCATTTTGACGTGGACAATGGTGTCAAGTGCACAAGGCACAAACTTCACAAGCATCTTCACTTGGTCATTTCATCTCAAATCTTTGTTTTATGCTGCTATGAGCTCATGTCTTCATGATGGCAGGCAAGCAAGTTTGCATTGCAGCCTTTTTACCTTTATCTTTTGTTGCATGCCTGCAAGAATGGATCAGCTCTAAGAAACATGCATGATGAGTAGTCTCTGTTTTAGTGTCGTCGATCTAGTCTCCTCCCTTGGCATATCCAATATTATAATAGTAAGAAAGGTGTTGTGATAATATTTTTTAATACTTCATCTGTCTCTCAAAGAAGTGATTTCTAAAGTTGTTCTAGATTAATTTTTTTAAATTTTGATTGAATTTTTAGAAAAAAGTACTAAGATTTATTTATTAAATTACTATCATTAGATTTACCACAGAATATATTTTCATAATTTGCTCATTTTATATGTCATAGATGATGTTACTCTTTTCTATAAAATTAGATAAATTTAAAAAAATTTAATTGAACTTCAGAGACTTAAGAAGTACTGTACATGAGATGCTAATGTTTGATGGTAAATAAATGAATTGATGCATGAAATACGAGTAGTACACCAGAGTATTATTTTTTTTCAAAAATAGTACTAGAGCCTGAGCAAAGGGTCTTTATGCAAAACAACCTTGTTCTTAGGGGTTAATCGCGAAAGTGACGCTAAGCTCTCCAGACTCTGTTCAGTTCAGACTTCAGAGCTCCCAGTTCAGATTATTCCTTTCTTCTCAGCGAGACCGCCTGATTCCTTGCGGTCCCAAGATGGCATCACCGCCGATTCCCGCCTAGTAATCCTCTCCTTGCCCGACGCCGAGCGTACTCTCTCCGTTTTCGGAGCCGCCGTCCCTCGCGGACCGGTTTGATTCGAGTCGGCGCCCTTGCTGTGCCGGGATCCGCGAGAACCTGCCCTCCGTGTTCTTGCCCTCCGTGTTCTTGCGGGCGGTGGGACTAGGTGGCTTGGGAATTTTTGTACCGGGGGGCTCATGAGCGCAATGGGGCTGCTTGGGTGAACTAGAGCTTGCTTGCTTCTGTGGAGTCTGTGAGCGTGGGCGGAGGCGGAGCTGTGGAAGGGAGGATGCAGGGGAAGCCACAGCTCTCGGATTCCAACCGGCGGATCATGGAGCTCGACGCGCCGCCACGGCGGGTGTACCAGGCGTGGAAAGGCAACAATGTGGGGTTTCTCTCTCTCGGTCTGAGTTTATGATTCTGCATTTTTGTTTTCTTAAGATGGGTCATGGCTACATGCCCTTTGTTGGTTGGTTTTAGTAGGATCCAGGAATTACGTGGGAAAAAAAAAGTTGTGCTTTCTGTTGACTTGAGTCAGTACGTGGAGACATATCGTTTGTTGAAATCTTGGTATTATTTTCAGAATTAATTGTAATGGCAGCATAAGCATCCAAAAGCTATAGAAGACATTCTAGTCTAGTGGTGTTTAGGGTTTGCTGATGCGTGTTATATTGACCATTTGGCATAGAAGTAGTGGTTCTTGTTTATTTAGAGATTTTATGATAATGGGTTGATATCCTCCCTGAAGGAGCTAGTTTAGGAACATGCCAATAAGACAATGGTTTGCTACACGAGTGAAATACAGGAGTAAGTTTAGAATTTGAGAGGGATTTTGGAATAATGTAATGTTAAATTTCAATTGAGGCGTTCCCTAAAAAAATTCAATTGAGGCATAATTTGCAATCTGGAGTTCTGTTACTTTGTTATTCATGTTTCACGTTCCATATGTTCTCCTTTGGGGGCAACCATATGTTCTTCATGGATTTATGCATATATTGCAATTTGTTTCTTTGCATAAAGATAATCTAGAGCTCACCGGCATGGACTTTGTTTATTAGGTAACCACCATGTACATCTTCACTTGTTGGCGATTTGACCTCAGAAAAATATCTTACCCAACATCACTTTTAAAGTGTTACCTGCTTCTTTACGTGTGTTGGAATAACGCTCATGTATTTCGTCCCTTTTCCTTCTCTGTTCTTGCAGTTATTTTTCCTTGGAGGGAGACTTATCTTTGGCCCAGATGTGAGGTCACTCGTGCTCACAGTATGTTTGATTGTAGTCCCGGTGATCTTCTTTGCTGCTGCTGTTTGTCCACAGCTTGGTCATGAGTTCCACAGCCAAATTGGAGGTTGGGTGGCATCTGTGGCTCTCATCTTTACATTATATGTAAGTTTATGAGTTATGTACACTCAGTCTGCTACAAATTGATTTATATCTTTTTCTCCTCTATTTGTCAGTTTTTCAAGTGCAAAGTTATGCATTTGAATTTTGAGTTATCTTTTCGGAAGAAGAAGCTTCTACATTTGTTTTACCATGTTAAGTTCTACCACAGTTGCATTGTGGAGAATGGTCATAGGCTCATGGCCATTATGCATATAGATACTGAAATAGAATGATTATAGTGCCTGCAACTTGGTAACTAATTGACAAGATGACTGATCTACTGTTGTTCTTGTTCTTCAGATTCTTGTTGTTCTACTTCTCACATCTGGCCGTGATCCTGGAATTGTTCCTCGAAATGCTCATCCCCCAGAGCCTGAAGACATTGATGCATCCTCCAACTTACCAGATTGGCCGAGTGGTCAACAAGGTTCAACAGGTTTACCACTTACCAAGGATGTTCTTGTCAATGGTGTTCAAGTCAAGGTCAAATATTGCCATACATGCATGCTTTATCGTCCACCAAGGTGCTCCCATTGCTCAATCTGCAACAATTGTGTAGAACGTTTTGATCACCACTGTCCTTGGGTAGGCCAGTGCATTGGCAAGGTAAAGAAATGAAATGACAAGAAATCATTCTTATGGTCATATAATAAATGTGCCTTTTATATAATAAATATAATATTTTTAGATTGCTGAGGCAGCAGTCACTTTCCAGTCATGCTAAAATCTGAATCTGAATGATGTAATGGGAAGGGGACAGAGAGGGGGAATGGGGGATATATGCAGTTATATGTTTTCTCCTAATAGTGCTCGCAATATGGATCTGTGATTAATTAATTCTAACTGTGGATGTAACTCAGCATGCCTCATATTCTCTTTTCTCGCAGAGGAACTACCGATTCTTCTTCATGTTTGTGTTGTCAACTACTCTACTATGTATATACGTGTTTGCATTCTGCTGGGTCAATCTCAGGAGAATTATGGACATGCATCACTGCAAAATTGGTAGAGCTCTTTTGAAGTCTCCTATCTCCGGTCTTCTCATCCTATACACATTTATTGCTGTGTGGTTTGTTGGAGGATTGACCTCATTCCATCTCTATTTGATTTCAACAAATCAGGTAAGACTATTCTTGAGCAACATTTAATTTGCTTTGCAGTTTATTAGCAAGCTGGCAGATTGTAATCTCATGAAAAAAAAATATTTTTCAGACTACTTATGAGAACTTCAGATACCGCTATGACTGGAGAACAAATCCTTACAACCTTGGAGTGGGCCAGAATTTCATCGACGTCTTATTTTCAAGGGTACCCAGCTCAAAACACAATTTCAGAGCGAAAGTCAAGGATGATTCTTCAACCTTCACGTCATCCCTCAGTATGGGGCGGGTTCTAAGTCCGCCCAAGATGAGCGTGGACCTTGAGATGGGCACGAAAAGGCAAGGAGTGGCTGCAGAGGACTTGGAAGACTTGCACAGCCAGATCGGCAGTGCTATGGGGCTGGAGAGATGTGGCACTGAACCGCCGCATTTTGTCAGTCGAAAGGGCTGCTCTGAGATGTCATCTGACATAGAGGCATTCGCGGAAGAGTTTGGCGTGGAACGTGGGTTCAATGAGAGGAAAAAGATTGAGAGACGTACAAATGATGATTCATAGGAAGTTTCCTCATCACAAGCCCCCTCTTCTGCCTTCCACCGGTCCTCAAGTTTAGTCAGTGAAAGCTCGCAAAGAAAGGGAAGAAGAACAAAATGGTAGAGTGAATCCCACAGTTATTGGTTGGTTTAATTTGGTCGTAATCTGTAGTCAAGAGTTAAAGTTATAGGTAATAGATGTTCGTTATAGATGTTCAACCTTCCACATCTGGTTTGGACGTTCTTAGTTCATGTGCTGTATTGTATGTGTGGTGTGGCAGCTTCTGATTTTGTTGAAGCTGTAGTTTGTAACATTAACTTGGCTGGTGTATTCATTTGTCGATCAAATTTCCTTTTGTTTGCTAACCTTGGCCTTGTTAGGCTGCACTTGTATGCACCTCAATCCATGTTGGATTGAGGTGGATACGTGTTTGGATTGAGGTGAATACGAGTGTAGCCAAGTAGAGAGAGAGAGAGAGAGAGAGAGAGAGAGAGAGAGAGGTACCATGACGTTTTGGTAAATTCGTGGCATATATATATTGGGAAATGCTGCAGATCCCGATATATTTACAACATGCAGTCCGTGTTCGATATATGCTACTGCTAACATCCTATGCAGTCAAAAGAAGACGCTACGCTTCGGTTGGAGGACCATAGCAAAGTGCAACCCGTACATGTCAGGCGAAGCAAGTTTCAAGCTGCTTTAAAACCAAACATCGATTGTGCCTCCTCCTCTTCATCTTTTGCTACCATCCAATCCAGCTTTGGACCCTAAAGCCAGAGAAAAAAAAATGTGTCAAATAAATGTATGCACAGAAAAGAGTATGCATAATCACACTGATTATCTGGATCCCCATAGTAGAATCAAATACATGATACAGACAAGTATTATGGGTCAATATGCATATCAGCATATGCATATGCTCCAATATGCTAAATACTTTCTAAAAAAACATCCAGACGTTTTCAGCACCGTACTGTGATTCACTGAAAGATGTACCCGGATGAACACTACTAGCTATAGTCCTGTATCATAAACCTTTTTGAAGTCCCAGTGCATTCCTTTCTCTTTTTTTTTTAAGACAAACAGTAAGGCAAGCCCCTATATGTATTGAACTTAAAACAAACAGGGTTACACTGACTTGCACACAATAAGTAGATGGGGGGTCAATAATGCAGAAGCAAAAGATGGTGATGCAGAATGCTTACCTTAAAATAAGTAGAAGGGCTAAATAATCCATAATCAAAAGGCCAAGGTATAAAATGTTCAAATATTTATACTACTTTTCAAAAATTTTGGAGAAGTAGTATAAATATTTGAACTAAAGAGGTTTAGAGGTGCACCTAAAAGTTACCCTTTTGCACCTCTAGCCAAATTTTAGAATTATAGTAGGGTTTGTTCCAGTCATATCTACCACGGTAGAAGGGTCAGCAATTCTAGTTCCACCATCAACAATAAAATCAAGCCCCTGGAAATTTGAAACATTGAAGCATATGATGCTTGCCAAGCATATTTTGGACATTACTCTTGTAAAAACAATATGGGATACAGCTGGACATCAAAACACAACTAGCTGCTTGCAGGATCCTTAAGACTCTAACCATTTGTAGTGTATATAAAAATAAAAAAAAAAAAAAAAACTACATTAATACAACAGTTGTTAGTAACTACAACTACAGGAAATACATTTTTTAACAACACTTCCGTAAGCCTGAGTGATTGGTATTCTCAAGGCAAACAATTGTTTGAAAATATAAATGCACGATGCTGCAACTGCTACAAAAATGTGTCAGGTGGAATTTTTTTTCAGCAAGAACGATACTCTCTAAACAATCACCAGTTTTTGACTTTTTGTACCACATATAAGAGAACTGCAGATAACAACTTTATGGCTAACTTGCTCTAAGAGAAGTGTAACTATGAACTATTTTTTCTTGATCACACAAAAGGTTTGCACGTCGTTGTATTAAGGTAGAGAAAATATTCAATACAACACGCCTTATGGGCGCCCTAAGGGGCCAATAAGTTTTATATGAATGCCTAAACCCTCCCTAGTGTACTGCAAGTTATGCTATTACATTGGACAGGTATCAGCCCAAACTGCGGCTAGGAGACCTATGCCTGGGCATAACTATGAACTGTGATGGCTGTATGAAAAAAAAAATAGAATACAGTTTCAGGTACGATGTTAAAATGGAAGTAGATACCAGTGGCTCATAAAGATCAGCAATGATTACTGGATCAAGTATCCATTCATCCTCCGATAGATATTTGACACTGTAAACAAAGGAAATGAAGAATCATTATGAAACTTGCCAACAGCAAGGTGACAACATGAAATATCTATTTTTTTTTATCATAACCAATTCCTCTACATGCTAACCAAGCATATGAACTGCACACGAAATTCTTATATAGCTTCAAGTAAAATACCCTCTCTTTTTTCAATGTAGTAACACCAGAATACAGAGAGACATGGAGCCAATGTGGCATACATAGTGAAGTACTGAGAATGGCCATATATTAAAGCACAGAATCAATCACTCCTAACAGTTGATCAAATCAATATCCAACAGTATGGAAGATATACTACCATGTTGATTTTCAGTTCCAGATCCTATGACCATATACTCCACAATCTCAATAGGCCACAAGCAGGAGCAGGAAAGCAAAAGTAAGGGAAGAGTTGAGATGTACTACAACTGCAAACCTTGTGCAGATTAAAGGTTCATCAAGATTTTGCAATATTGCCTGGCAGATGGGATCATCTGGAATTCGTACACCAACCTGCCTCCTTTTTGCATACCTTGTGGAAGAACCATGCTTTATGCACTGTTTAGGAAATTGCTTGCTTGCAGGTAAAATAAATGTGTACTGCAGAAGATGCAAATAGTCAAGTTACTTGTGAAGTAATCAAGTATAGAGCAGAACAAGGTAAACAAGAGGATATCCTTACAGGCCCAGGTATTGCACGTTTCACAGCACGGAAAATGTTAGCTTGCCCTTGGTTGGTGCCTCGAGGAAATCCTGTCGTGTAGGTATCGATATCACGAAATGAGCGACACAGGATGCTGAGAGGCTGCATAGTTCAGCATGACTATAAGAACATGGTGCATATGCAGATGGGTACTATGCTCTGCAAGTCATATTTCGTTGCAGAAACATGTTGACTCAAATTGACTCTATAGCCCTGGTAATCTTGCCTTTGAGTCTCCAATGCCTTTCAGTCTGCATCGATAACAAGCATAGAGTACTGGTTAGAGCCAAACTATTGCGAGCAAACATTGGACTTAATCACTTATCACACCAAAATGATCAAAGCAATGAATTTACCTGCGAAGGCGATCGATAGATTCATTGTTACTCAGGTCACATACGATGGAGTAGCTGTAAATAGAATGACCCCCATGTTATGTTATTTGTGGTCAACAAGCATGGTTCAAATAGAAAAATATATAAAAAAAAAATTAAGATTGTAATCACGCCTATAGGATTACACTCAACAAAACCCACACAAAAAATAGGAAAAATGCACATATGCAACTCATCAATTTTTCCATGCTGTTTTTTTTTTTCCCCAAAGGCTCAAATTCAGTGGAACAACTTCGAAACAAAGCACATACACTAACATTTGCATAGAAATTGGTTATAACTAGTAAACGCTGAAATTGTTGTTTCATTACTATAGAACTTATGTGCTTGCAACAATTGGACAGAAATTGGTATTAAATTGCTCAAAAAGTTGCAGTTGGAGTATGTGGTTTTCGTACAAAATTTTAAAAAAGGCCCAAGTGAAGCATTTACACGGTGTCAGTAGGGATCACCCCGACGGCACCGCGATTGATGAGGTCGATAACGGGGTCGAGCTTCCAGAAATCCTCGCCGGAGGGCTCCACCTCCACCCGCAGCATCCCGGCGTCCCCTCTCTTCGTGCGCGCAAAAGCACAGTCAGCGCCAGAAAGTCCGCGAAAGGCGAGCGTTATCGCGGAGAGGTATAAAAAAAAAAAAAAAAAAAAAAGACGAAAGAGCACGCGCTTGAGGCAGAAAGTACCGACCGAGAACTGGCGCTCGGCGGCGTACTTGAGCCGCTTGGGGTTGCGCTTGTGGAGAGCAACGACGGTGGAGGAGACGCGGAGCCGAGCGGGCGGGTGGGGCCGCGAGAAGCGGAGGCGGATCGGGGAGGGGCAGACGGCGCGGCGGAAGGAGAACCGGAAGAAGGAGGAGGCCGCGGTGGCGGGGTCTGCGCCCCCGCCTAAGAATTTCTCCATGGATGGATGCTTTGAGGAGGGGCTGAGCTGAGCTTTGCTTGGCTGGAGGTAGAAGATGACCTGTGGCGTTCCTGAGGCGTGTCTTGGGCCAGGAGAGTTGTTCCAGCCCAAAAGAGGCCCAGTACTCGGTCTTTCCATTTGTGCCAATGTTTCAGGAGCCTCATGACAGCGTGTTGGATTTTCTCTTGGAGCTCGAAGTACACTATGGTTACCCCCAATTTTTTTTTTTTTTTTTTGAACGGACTGGAGGGGCCGAAGCCCCTGCAGGAAAAGATATATTAAACAAAGAGAGCAAGTTTTACACAGGAGAGGGGGGGAGGGAGGGGGAGGGCCAATTATAGAGGTTGGATGATAATTAAAGAGTTGTTAGGTCCATGAACCCAAAACCAGGTTATCTAGCCCCTCAAAACTTCCCAGGTCCCTGGGCGGTTTTTAAGCCACGTGGCAGCCCAATGTTTCAGGAAATTGATATCTTTTTATTCGGAGCTCCAAATATAGCAAATAATATATCAATTTTGATCGTCTCGACAGCTCTTTGCAATAGTGTACTCCGTTTTGTTGTTTGAGATAGTTTTATTTCATAAAAAAATTAAATATTTCTATGAGAATAACAAAACTCGTGAAATTTGTTAGATAAATAACAAACTTATATATTCTATGGCCAAATAAAAACGCACGCACGGCGGTAGAGTTACCAACGTGGGCGAGCAATTTTATTTTTTTTTTTTTAGTGGTGGTCGGGAAGGTGGAACGCATGCGAGAGACCTCCATTGCAAACATTCCATGTTACATAATAACAAAAATATTATTCTCACTTATATATTCTATGGCCAAATGAACCTAAAAAAAGACAACATTTTATGTTACATAATAACAAAAATATTATTTATCTAACAAATTCCACGAGTTTTGTTATATTCTCACTTGTTTATAGAAATATTTAATTTTTCACGAAATAAAACTATCTCAAACAACAAAACGGAGTACACCATTGCAAAGAGCTCATCGAGACGATCAAAATTGATATATTATTTGCTATATTTGGACGAAAAAAAAGATATCAATTTTGCAAATTAAAAGGAGTGGGGACGGGACCATAAACAGTGCCATGCACGGGAGGCTGCCACGTGGCTTAGAAAACCGCCCTGGACCTGAGTGAACGGTTTTGGCAAGTTTGATAATTAGATAAAACATGTTCATGGACTCAACGGTACTGTAAGTTCATGGTTCAACTCTGTTGTCATTAAGTTGGATCATTTAGTATCAACATTAGCCATTTCTTCTGCACAATAAAAATCTTGAAAATCAAGGCTGAAGAGCCAAGCTTTCACATATCATAAATAAGGGACGTCCATATTGGACTGCCTAGACCTGCTGATGTGCTGCATGACATAGAAGATAGAACTAATATGGGTGTCAAATTTAGTTTTGACTCATTTCTCAGCTCATGGTGTCATATCACAAAACTATTATTCTAGCCTACATGATGAGTGACCTGCAATCTTGTCAGTCACCAGGATTAATGCAACCCATTTCTTTTACCCCAATAGGCTCTGCATATTTTATGAAACATAGACATAAGTGTGGGAAATTTGAAGGCAGAATTGTAAGGACATATCATCAGTACATATTCTCCATGATATCATATCTTATATTCTTATTAGAAGTAGTACTGGCTATTTTTGCACACGTGAAATATGCAAGTGTGTGAGGAAGAATGTCAAATAAGGGTTGGTCCATGAACTTTTCTGCGTGCCATGAGACTTTGCTTCATCTTGTATTCTGTTGGCTCTTGCTGTTTGCCAAGGCTAGGTCAACTGTGTAGTCTGTGTGATAGCAACCAGCCTAAAGATTTGGCAGAATCTTCAAAAGCATTATCAAGATGGAATTCTTTTGGATGCCACATGCTGCTTCTACCTGAAAGTTATCTTATCCAAATCTTCTGTAGTTACTTTCTAGATACTATCTAACTGATTTCTAGGGGTTTTTTTTTGCTCCAGTTTTAGTGCTAACCATTTTTTTTTGTTATCACCACATATGTTAAAAAAACATATGTTAAAAAAAACTGAGGTGCTTCTGGTTCTGGATCCAAATTTTATCCACGTGTGAGAAGCATTACAGGCAAATTATCATCCTTCAGTTTCCATAGTCTTTAATATTTGTTATTACTAAGGTTTCATGTTGTACAGGCAATTATAAAAGAAATGATGGGGAATTCAGAATCACATTTCAGATCATTGGAGCTCTGTATGTTCAATAGTTATGGTCGACAAGTCATGCCTGTGTTCCTTGGCATTGTCCAAAGTCCAAGCTCCTAAAGCAACACGACTCCAGGTGGCACAGCTAGGAAAAAGATGTGGAAGAATCTGAACACCTCTGCAACTTCACATGACTCACCTGATTTGGCGGGCTCTTTTAGCATCCTTTACGGCCTATATAAACCGACGCATTGCCATGGTTTCCTCTCAGACAAGAGACAAGAAGTGATATCTTCTAGGGGTTTTCTCCTTTTCTCCCTCAAAGGCCTCCAAGTGGAGAAATTTGAGGCAGAAAAAGAGCATACTTCTTTGTATATCATCAATATTTTTGTAGTTGTAGTCATCGATCGTCCAAGAACAAAAGGTGTGTGATGTGTTACTCTGTGTTCAATAGATTTGTAATTGCTTAGCAGGTTGACCTGAACATTTTACGGCACAAGCTTTAAAAATTGCCAGGCTTTTCAGGCCAAAATTCCACGATCAATAACGCAGCTCAAGATTTTTTTAAAAAAAATAACGCGGATAAAGAGGTTACTGTTTTGGAACGAATATATGGTGTTTTCTGTTTATTAAGATCTTGACAAAAGTTTTTGTTTTAAACCTCCCTCTCGAAAGATTCTCTGATTTGTGCAAACCTCCCTCTCGAAAGATTCTCTGATTTGTGCAATTGTGTTCACATAAGCTTCTGGCCTTGCAGCTACTCCGTATATCTATGTTATTCCAGACACAGACATCATGCGCCTCAGTAGTGATACTGCAGGGAAGATTCATTGATTGGAGCAGACAGCACATGATATCCTGAGTTCAGTCATGTCGATTATCTGCCAGAGATCCTTTTCAGTCTTTGGACAGTTGGACTGACCAAACAAAAAGGCTCTTCAAGAGAAGTGGTTTCAGAACTGTGTCCTGCTTCCTCACGAATCACTACAATGGGCATAGAATAAGTTTCTTCAGGAACACAGTTTGAGGCCAGCCCTGATATAGTACTTCAATATAAACACTATCAAGATCTTCCCCCAGTCTTTTTGGTCAAAAAAAAAAAAACCCAACAAATATCAATTGCACCATTTTCGGGCAGCAGACAGGACACACAATCAAACCGTTTCAGAAAATTAGATTTAGACATTTAGTTGAGTGCGATGAATCGTTTTCTAAGTAATGGGCTGGCCATAGAATTTAAAGTTTCAAAGGTTTGAAACCTTGGTGCTTCAAGAGTGTTTTGTTTGACCTGCTGGTTGATTTCAGACAATTCACATTGCGCATGAACTGCGCTTTTGGGGTCAGCGAGATAAACTGGTGTCTTCTTTGCAGTATTTCCTGCAGAAGAAAGCCCCAAAGTCGACATCCTAGATCTCAGAAACCATCAATGGACAAGTTCACAAAAAAAAATGGGGAAGAATAATGGCAAAGTAGTACACCAGTCCTGACTAGAAAAACAACAAAAATGGAAATCTCAGTGGCCACACTAAATACATCATCTCTAAATAAATCACAGCCTAAATGAAAAGAACTTCGTTTTTATTTGGTAAAATTGTTCAATCGTGGCCCAACTAGGTTTCAACGTGATTTAAACAATATGCAGAAAGTTATTTTTTATTTATATTTAATATACAATTCGGCAAACAATTTCATAACCCACAATTCAAAATGCTCTCTTAAGCATTTCGTTTTGCACCAAATAGAATGGTCTATAAATTTTAATTTTAAAAAAATTTGTCTCGATAATTTACAAAAAAAGGGATGAAGTTTTTTTTTATTTATATTTAATATTTGTTGTGGGCCCAAATTGATGGGATGGAGAAAGAGTGTAAAAAACTTGCAAATTCAATTCCTTCCATCTAAACAAGGCCTAAATCAGTCTTAAATAGAACTTCAAAAGTTTTGTTCTGAGCCTGAAAACAATAGAAGAAAATTCTGTTTGCATTGTCATTTCATAACCCACAATTCAAATGTCATTTCATAACCCACAATTCAAAATGCTCTCTTACACAATTTGCACCAAATAGAATGGTCTATAAATTTTAATTTTAAAATAAAAATGACTCGATAAAATAAAAAAAAAGGGATGAACAAGAGTTTTAGCTATGACATATTTGTTGCGTAGCCCAACATTTGGGGATTCCAAAGAGTGTAAAATAAGTGTACCAATTCCTTCCATACTCGAAGCGGTGTATCAGTCTTTGCTGAGTTTTGTTCTGAGCCTTTTTTGTTGGAATGAATGTCGTGTTGATAGCTTTAGGAAATTGCGGAAGTGCACTTGTGGATTCAATGGTACCATTGATAAGCAGTGTCAACACTGCTAATCCAAAGAGATTTTTTTTTCTCTACAAGGCGCGGCAGTGGGCAGGGGACCCGGTACTATAGGTGGAAAAGACGAATGAACATTCCCGGATGGCTCTGTTTATATGATATGATTCAAGAAATGCAAGACTTGCAGTCCTATAACATTTGAAATGGGCCAGACCTGGGGTGGGTTGGGCCCTGCAAAAAAAATTGTTTCAATAGGTCCAGCTCTCCGTTCCTCCACTCGGGTCGGCGCCAAAGCAATTTAGCGGGCTTCCGAAACTCCCGCCCAAACTTTCGGCTTCCATAACTGACTCTCTGAGGACGACGCGCCCAAGCAAGCAGTCGGAACGGATCGAAATTTCAACCAAATTTTCACGACACAAACAGTGCCTCTTAGAAATTCAAGCAAACATGCATCTCATGTTCTCACTAAACGGATCGATGATTGAAATCACCCAACAAGGTACCACAAAACAGGAATGGTTCTGAACGGAACCACAGTGGTGCGTCAAGAACTGGTTCAGACGCAAATCGGCTACAGAACGAAAACAAAATTCAGGCAAATAGCATGACAGATTTCACATATACTATTCTGCAATCTCAGAATTGCAATGATAAGCTGCAGCCACATGTTACTTCTTAGTTCTTACAGAAAGAAAGCAGAAGCAGGGTCAACTACCACCGCTGCAACACCCAGCCATACTACTAGTAGCGCAGGAGGAAGAAGGAACCGAGCGAGCGAGCACAGGCCTAGGAGCTGGTGAACTTGGTGACGGCCTTGGTGCCCTCGGAGACGGCGTGCTTGGCGAGCTCACCGGGGAGGACGAGGCGGACGGCGGTCTGGATCTCGCGCGACGTGATGGTGGGCTTCTTGTTGTAGCGCGCCAGCTTGGCCGCCTCCGCCGCAAGCTTCTCGAAGATGTCGTTGATGAAGGAGTTCATGATGGACATGGCCTTGGACGAGATGCCGATGTCCGGGTGCACCTGCTTCAGCACCTTGAAGATGTAGATCTTGTACGTCTCCACCGACTTCTTCGCTTTCTTCTTCCCCTTCTTCTCGCCGCCCTCCTTGCCCGCCGCGGACTTGCCCGCGGGCAGACGCTTCTCCGCCTTCGGCTTCTTCCCCGCCGGTGCCTTCTCCGCCGCCGCCGCCGCTGGCTCCTCCTCCGCCGGCTTCTTCTCGGCCTTCGGCGCCATCGGGATCGGGATCGGGATCGGGTTACGAGCTCGGGGAGGCGTTGGGTGCTTGGGAATTTGGGGGGAATTCGGGGAGGAAGAAGGCGGCTGCGGGGGGCGCGGCTTTATTGGGGGCGGGAGGTGGGACGCGATTGGTGGGAGGGTGCGAGCCGCGGATCGCTGACGTGGAGGGGCTGGATGGGGTTCGGCCGTTCCAGTGGACGGATGGATGCGGATCGCTGACGTGGCGCGGGGCAGAAAGGAGAGGAAGGAGCGGCGCGGATGGGTGACGGATGGATGCGGATCGCTGACGTCTGACGCGGCCCAGACGTCGGTGGGAAGGCAGTGAAGTGTTGTTCGCCTGGCGCGACCTCGGCGGGGGCGTCGAGGTAGAGCCGGGCGGATCCAGGCCGGCGGGCGACGGGTTGGAGGCCGGATCCTGGGGCGGCGACGGCCGGGCGGACGTAGACGGCGGCGCGTAGCCAGTGTGGCCTGGCAGCCTCACGGAGGAAGGGAGGTAGACGGGTTCGGTGACCTAGGGCCGACACTAGGCACCGCCCGTGCTCCATCCCCCTCTCTCTCGGCTGCTCGCGTTCTGTTCGATTCAACATCCAATCTGACCCTCGTGACCCTAATATCCCAATCCGCGAGTGGAGGGCTGGAGGCAGGGAGCGGCGCAGCGCCGGAATTGTTGCTTTCTCCGTGAGCCCGTGCTCCCCCTGCCGTCCGTCCGCCCGCCCGCCCGCCGACCAGGAGGAAGCAACTGCGTCCGCTGTGGGGGCAGCTGCGCCTGCGCTGCTACAAGGACTGGAAGGCAAAGGGGAGCCGAGCAGCCGGATAGCAGAAAAAGGTAAGTGTATCGTTTTGTCTCTATTGGTCTTGAGGCCTGGCAGCTGAGAATGTTTGTGTAATCAGCTTAATTCATAACTGGTCTCATCTACATTATTTAACCTGAGAATTATAGTTTTGATTTATACCCTTTTTATTTGTCTGCTTTATTTGTGCTGTTATGAAAATTTGAAGGTCGAACCCACCGATGAAATCCTAGCTATGGTGGTGGATCCTTAGTATGGTCCAAGCAGCGTTTCTTATTGGCTTGATTTTGGGCATCCAACGGAGAAATGTAGCAAGGATCTATTGACGATGAAGTTCTAATCACAAACATGCATGCCTGTGCCTAATGCTCTCGCGCACTGTAGTTCTTTTCTGTTTTGAGCTTAGCTTTGAGGGTGGCATGGGGTTCACTCTTGTTGTGGAACGAGTAGTCATTGTAGACTTATAGTCATCTTGTAGGACACAGTTAGCTAGGTTCACTGTCCAGATGGAGAGAATTAAAGCCACACTATCCGTTTGTTGTGCCCCTGGATCTTGTAGATGGTGATGCTAGGGTCGCCAATTGGTTTCTGAGAAGAAGCATGTTGTGCGTGCTTACCCATGTGAGACGAGAGTACAAAGAGGTCTGAAGTTGTGGACGGTGAACCTAACAAACTGTGTCCTTAAGATGACTATGCCAACTAATGATGTGACCACCTTGCTTGCCTCAAACCTAAGAGGATAAGAATGTTCTGTGGCATTAGGCATAGGCATAGGCATGCATATTTTGTGATTGGGACGTTTTTGTTGATAGCTTGATTCCTACGCTTCTCCGTTTCCTGTCGAAAATCAGCCATCCAGAAATGCTGCTTCTTCCACACCAAGGAGCTGTTGAAAGATCACTCTGAGTTCTTCAAGCATGTTCTGCCATTTCTGGATGCTCAGATCGACACCATGGCCTAGCTTGTCATTGCTGCTGCGGTGGAGACTGTTGTCAAATGTCAATAGTATTCCATGGCCCCATTTTGATAATTTGAATTTTCCTTGGGCCTTCCAAGTTCCTGACCATGCCAGCTAATTGAGTTCTACTCCACCAGTCCAACACAACGTCACAAATTACTGCT
This sequence comes from Chrysopogon serrulatus, assembly GCA_015844335.1. Taxonomy (NCBI): domain Eukaryota; kingdom Viridiplantae; phylum Streptophyta; class Magnoliopsida; order Poales; family Poaceae; genus Chrysopogon; species Chrysopogon serrulatus. The sequence continues at coordinate 41,652 of JADLZL010001459.1, forward strand.
GTTAATTAATGCTAAGTTATAAAATTGTAGAATTCTTCTGCATTGGACCTGAAGTGCTTGGCTGTGATACATATTTAAATGGCTGACTGTCTGACACTCAGCAAGACATGATCTATTTATCTCTCACGTCAGGTTTTTGCAATGTAGGTTTCAGTGTTGGATGACAGTTTCCCATATCCTCCAAGTACTTGCCTGCAGACTTGTAGTGACAGATCGCTTGTCAACTTCATTTGCTTTAAGAGAATGGGCGGACCTTCACAAATATTTGTTGGGAAGTCAAAACCCTTCTCCATTGCCAAAAACTCTTGCCCTGAACACAAATATGTCCTTTCAATTTCAATCCCACGACTCTCCCAATGCCATATCCCCCTCCTCCTCTCTCAATCAATTGTTTCAGGTCTTCTCCTCAAGCTCCCCCTTGTCCACTCTGTCCTCCGATCTCTCTCCTTGGGGCCTTTCCCGTCTCTATCCCTCTCCTTCCTCTCCCTGCTCCGCCACTCTGGATATATGGCCCTTGATAACTACTCCCTCAACATTGCTTTCTCTGCCACTGCCCGCCTCCCATCTGTTTCTGTTGGTGCCCAGCTTCACTCCCTTTCTGTCAAACTTGGCTTGGTTTCAGATACATTCGTCCTTAATTCCCTTATCAACATGTACTCATCTTGTAGCTATCCAACTACTGCTAGACAAGTTCTCGATTCTGCTCCCCAAGGAGCTTGTGACACAGTTTCTTGGAACACAATAATTTCTGGATACCTACGAGGTGGGATGCCTAATAAAGCTTTGCGGGCTTTTGGCCAGATGGTCAAGGAGCATGTTAGTCCGGATGATGTCACATTGTTGAATGCACTCGTTGCTTCTGCCAAGGCAGGCAACGTGAAGGTCGGGAGGCTGTGTCATGGTTTAGTTGTGGTGAACGGGGCTGGAATTAATTGTTATATGGGATCCTCTCTGATTAGTATGTATGCCAAGTGTGGATTGGTTGAGGACGCCCGCAAGGTATTTCATGGAATGCATGAGAAAAACGTGGTTTGCTGGACATCAATGATTTCTGGGTACACACAGTTGGGTAAGTTTAAAGAGGCTGTTGAGCTTTTTAGGGACATGCAAATTGCTGGAATGAAGGCTGATGATGGGACAATTGCTACTGTTGTGTCTTCATGTGCCCAAATGGGAGCACTTGACCTGGGACGATATGTTCATGCTTACTGTGATGTTCATGGTTTAGGGAAGGAGCTTTCTGTGAAGAATTCATTGATTGATATGTACTCGAAGTGTGGGGATATAAAAAAGGCTCATGAGATATTCTGTGGATTGACCAAGCGAGATGTGTTTTCTTGGACAGCAATGATAATGGGCTTTACTGTTAATGGCCTCTGTAGTGAAGCACTAGATTTGTTTGCTCAGATGGAAGAAGAGGGTAAGGTTATGCCAAATGAGGTCACTTTTTTGGGTGTCCTTACTTCTTGTAGCCATGGAGGGTTAGTAGAACAAGGGTTCCATCACTTTCAGCGTATGTCCATGGTCTACAATCTTGCACCGAGGATTGAACACTATGGATGCATGGTTGATCTCTTGGGCCGTGCAAAGCTATTGACAGAGGCAGAACAATTTATTAAAGAAATGCCTATTGCCCCAGATGTGGTAGTATGGCGGTCTTTGTTGTTTGCCTGCAGAGCTTGTGGAGAGGTGGGACTTGCAGAATTTTTAGCAGAAAGGATCCTAGAATTGGAGCCAACAAAGTGTGCAGGACATGTTTTACTTTCTAATGTCTATGCTACCACATCAAGGTGGGTCGATGTGAATAAGTTGTGGACATCTATGGACAGTAGTAGGATGAGTAAGCAACCTGGTTGCTCTTTCATTGAAGTGGACGGATGTGTGCACGAGTTCTTTGCAGGAGATGAATCACACCTTGAGACAGAAGCTATATATAACATTCTTTTGGGGATCAATGCGCTATTAGTAGCAGAGTCCTTACTCGTATGAAAGTTTGGGTATTTTTGTGTCAAATAAATAGACAGATTCCAAATGTACTATGTTGTCATTTTATGTGGAGTAGAAAGAATGTTTACCTCCTCTGTATTTCTTTAGGTGGGAAATGCCATTTTCAAGTTTTGAATTTGAACTTATCAAGTAGCATGCTTGATGCCTGGCAATTGAGTCCCTGACAATGCCGGAGAAATTAGGATATGTTCCCAGCAACTAGCATTATTAATTCCCCAAGCATATTGGAAAAGAAAAAAAAATGTTAGCCCAGGTCTGAAAAAACTAGCATGAAAATAAATGTGCAGTGTGGAGTGTGGACTATGATCAAACTCCATAACACCTGAAAGTCTCTACTATTTTATTCACAAATATCACATTCACACCTTCCCTTTTTTGTTTCAACTTTACTATGACCAACTTAAATTGCCCTATGTGTTTCATCATTGGGAGCATGTGCTAGAGGTTAATGCTCCCATGAAGGTGCTATTAGTTTCATTGTGATCTCTTCATCAAGTAGAAATTTACCTGTAGCCATATGTCATTTATGAATCCTTGGAACATGGTGAGCTAAAATTAAATTCCAAAATCTGTCCTTTTGAGCTAACAGGTAACCATAACATTTGTTTGCACTGATGAGAGAAAACAAAAGTCACCGGTGTGATTCTACTTGTTCTCCAGTTTTTCTAGCCTTGCCTTTCAGAACCCTTTCCTGAATAAGCTTTTGCTATAAGCCTATAACATGTTGGGTTCGCCATTAGTGTTATTGATGAGAAATGTGGTTCTTATGGTATGGTGACCTTGAGTATTAACTGTTATGCTTCTGTCATCTAGCTATCTATTGCATTGCTTTCCTGATCCTTTTCTTGTGCTTGTGTAATTGGCCATATTTGATTTAGAACTGAAGTTTTGTTTCTCAGCTTTAAACCATCTGCCGGTGTGTGCCCACTGCCCACTGGCTTGTTGGGCTATGCCAATCACTGAATACATGCAGGAGCTCTGATTAACAGAAGTTTCTGAATTGTTCGCAAATTGGAGGATTCACCTGAAAGGAGTTATGGATCGGAAGAATCAAACGCCTCAAGGTGGTTGTTTGTGATTAGTTTTCTTGTCTGTCTCTTGGAAAGCCAGGATTACAATTTTAATAGTTACTAACTAGTCTCTCTTCTCAAACTTGTGTTCACTTAAATAGGTTTTCTTGTCTGTTTCTTCGAAAGCTGGGATTGCTGTTTTAATAGTTACTTACTAGTCTCTCTTCTTGTTTTCACTTAAATAGGTCAAATAGCACAAGTGGTTGTGGAATTTCTTGAGGTAGCAGTCAGCTGCATCGTCTTCCTCAAAGGCTTCTATCCTCCACGTAAGAGTTCCTCGTCGTTTAAGTTGGTTCAATAACTCTGAGCTATGCAACTTGCAACGGTTTTGTTAGATTGAACAAATGTATATGTAGGTGCCTTTGAGAGGAGAAGGTACATGAATGTAGTGGTCCAGAAAGCACTGCATCCTGAACTTGCTAGCTATATTCACTCCGTGACTATCGGCCTTCTCCCTTTCATTCAGAAGGTTTGCTTTACCCCCTGGTTTAACTGGTCCTGCTGTAGTTATATGCACCAATGTTTTAAATAGTTGTAGCGGGTGGCTGACAGTGGAAATTTGTTTGCTTGTTTTTTCAAAGTAGATAGTTGATATAGCTCACAATCTGTTTTGAAGCAAAATGACTTATCTAGGATTACTTGTTTTGTCTCTTTTTTTTACTGGTTCCGTGCTTTGCTTATATAATGCATTCAGTAGCTGATAATCCCTTGATGTTCTGATAAGTACTATATTGTGGAAATTTCCAGGTGGGATCTAATTGAACATTGATAGCTAGAAGTAACCTTGTTTTTTGTATTTACAATTCAGGGATTAGTTGAGAGGGTTGTAGTCATCTTCTATGACAAGGGGCATGTACCAGTTGAGAAGTTTGTCTTCAAGCTTGCAGTCAACCAATCATATGGTTCTAAGTTAGAAGAGGCAGACCTGGAATTTGCTCTACGAGCATTCTTGATCAAGCTGACTGTTGCTGAGCCTGTTACCAAACCCCTTCCATCAGGTTCTTAATTTCATCTAATCATTTTTAAGTTATTTTTTACCATCTAAAGGTTTTCTGTAAGAGACAAGAATATATGTCTGCAGAAGATCTCTCAAGGAGTAACATGCTTGTATTTTGAATTCTGATAGATGGTAGCTGGGAGATCACTGCCTACTTCTGGTCCCTCCCCGCCAATGGTGACCGAGAAGCTCAGCTGTGGATTCCTACAGACACCAAGCTGTGGATGCAGCCTCCGCAGATTACCCCCATCAAGTCAGTTAGCTGTGACCCTCTGAAGATGCAGCTTTACTTGGAGCACCCTAGCCCCACGGAACCGAAGGATCCAGCAGCATAACAGGAACCTGTGCCTGTGCTACAATGTATGTGCATTCTCTGTGAGTTGAAGTCACCATTGGGCTAGAAAATGGAGAGACATTGTGTCCGTTAATTTGGAGATAGGTGTGTGACTACCTAATTGCCCTAGGCTAACCCAAGCATGGAGAGCAAATGAGCAGCCTTTTCCATGTCGAGGACTGACCTTGGCTATCATCCTGCGCCTGGATGTTCCCGAAGTCATGTATAGCGATATTATCTCTTATCAATTGCTCTGCTGTCAGTAAAGTGAATATATATAGTTTATAGTACTGAACATTGCTCAGAAATGCAAGTTAATTATTTCTTTTGAGCACTTGGGGTAATTGGATTTCTGTTTCTGAGACGGTGTTTACATCTGCTTCATATTACTTTAGGCTGGTTCTTTGCCGTTGAGTTTTGCTGCGAAGACGCAATTGCATTACCTATCGGTTTATAGAAAATGCAATCGTCAAAATTTGGCATGTTTGGATATATATCCTGTTACTAGTGGGGCTAAAAATTAGTCTAAATTAGCTAGGGCTAAGCTAGTTGGTTGGCTAACAAGTAACAACTAAAAATGTATCGGTTTGGATTCCGGGTTGTGGGGATAGAAAAGGCACCGACCGAAATTGGGGTTAACAATTATGGTTGAGATAGGAGTGGAGAAAAAAAATATCCAACTTCTAAAAGCCTTGGGTCACCCATGATTGAATAGAGATTGTGTGTGTATGTGTGTATGTTTGCCTCTTTGTACCATTGGAACTGCACCAAGTTGTACTTCTATTGTTTTATCACCTAGGCTAAAACTCAAGTTACGTGGTAGGAAAAAAAAAGTACGCCAATTCCATGGATGGATGCTGATTTTGTAATCCCTAGAAAAATGCATGCTGGACATTGTGGTTCGTACAGGCGAGCGTCGGCATGAGATTTTTCTTTGACGAAGTATCAAAGTAGTCAGGCTCGCAAGTGGCAGTCTCAGGGTCAGCAAAGCGAGCACCCGAAGCAGAATCCGAGGAGGAGTGCGCTGCGTCCGTTGGCCACCTGATTCCTTTTGATCCGACCTCGACCTGCTGCTCCAGTTCTGGACAAGAACAAGATAGCAGCGGAATGTCGTGCGTGCTGTGCGACGACGCAGGCCGTGACAGCCTGACAGGTGCAGCCGTGCAAAGCATTCTGCAGTCCGTACCACACGCAAGGTCAGGACTCAGGAGAGGAGGTACTCCTAGTACGACTGCTTTTCCTTCTCACGATGCGTTGGAATTGTGAAGACAATTATCCTAGTTATAGGTAGCATGTCCGTGCGTTGCTACGGGGCAATTAAATTTTTATACTACAAATACACTGATCGCACGATAAAATAATAATACTATAAATTTAAATATGTTAAAGTGACATTTAATCTAAAAAGCAGACTTGAAAAATTAACATAGTCACAGAAAAAAATAACATATGTATGAACAACCTATATATTGGTTTAGCAAAAAGGAAAAAACCCAATCCAGTGTTAACTTTGGGTTTATATTAAGGTACAATTTAATACAAACTGGATTTGAATCCTATGAACTCCATCTTATTCAAAAGACCCCTAAAGATCATTAGTTGTGCCTGTAAAACGGCCACATCTTTACAACCTTTCCACAAACAACGTAATAAGCACAATAGGAGTCGCCTCGCCACACATACGCAGTATCATTTGAGCTCACATCCTTGCTGCAGCTTTCCCTCATAAACTTCTCTCCTTCATTGTAGGTTTAGCCAATGAAAAATACTGAAAGGAGCATGGAGATGTTAAGTGGCCAATAATAGTAGCTACAATACCAAACGTTTGACAGCACAAATAACTAATAGTGTAAAAAATGTACGGACAAGTTTTAAATTAAAAGCCATAAAGCCCAATGCCTTATGCTAAAGCCATGATATTAAGAACAGACTGATGTATCAAGTGTCTCGAACCAATTGCTACATTCAAAAATTGACATCTATTATACATGGATACAACAACTGATTTAAAGATCAAAATATGGAAAGTTTGAGAGTGAATATAGGAAGAACACACGTTTTTACTCCATGAAGGATATGTAGAAATTCATTGTATACAGGCAGCACCTGCATAAAAGGCACAAATTATTCCACTTTGGATGGTTCTACATCTGAAATTTAGATGCCTCATCGAAACTGAAACCTTGCAGTAAATATTTGATACTTCTATACTAATCAATATATTTCTTTGTTAGTTTGGTAGGATTTAAGCACAAGTATATTTTTTGCTCAAGTGCCTCAACTGATCCTGCTTCAATGTTTGATGTTTCCCCTCCAAATCGACCCTCAAGCCACAGTTAACAACTTTGATCAAGTGGAAAAAAAGAGTACAATACTGATGTTTCTAATTTTTTTAACACAGGTTCTGTAACAGCGCAGCGGGTAGGGTCGGCCCATTGTCGATGTCGGCGGTCATCACCCACGTTAGGCGTGTGACAGTTTCTTTGATCTTTCATTGACTGTTAGGAGTCAACAACGGCCCACGTGACCACAGATCAAGCTACAAACCTCTACAAGAAAAAAAAATAATGGCCGTCCGATCCGTGCACTTACCTTATCGTGCGCATGGAGAGGATGAGGTGGTCAGTGGTGTCGAGGAGGACGTGGCACTGACGAACACTCAAGATGGCGCCTTGCCTCGCAGGACAACTGCCATCATTGTAGATAGTTCACGAGTTGTGTAAACCAAGGTAACGGATGGACTAATAAACGTGTAACCATGTTTTGACCCTGTGATCGAAGTCATAATGATGGCAGTACCACCTGTATCTCAGAAGATGATTCCACACAACACATTTAATTTAGAGATGTTAGCTTAGGGTAGATGATACAAGAAAAATATAAGGTGAGCACATATTTTCCCCTAAAATATGTATTAGCATTCTATCACAAGGGCTTTTTTCTTTGAATAATTAGTCTTGCAAGGAAGGATCATTGACACATTCAACATTATTCTTGCAAGGAAAAACAAATATATTCGTACATCCTAAATTGAAGTGCAGTGTGTGAGGTATGAACCCCCATCTCATAATTGAAGTGCATGGGAAAGCACTAACAGAGGTGGCTGTGTTTAGATTATTGGCCATTGCACACTATTTTCTATCTTCCTTAGAAATCAGCTGGCTCAAAATGCATATATGAATACAGTACATGCAATACTTCATCAAGCGTATTGAAAATGGAGTGCAAAATTTTAGATGAAAACATGCTCTGCAAAGCATACAAGAAGGAGCAGCATTACCATGAAACCACTTTGTTGGTTCTGTCTTTCGAGTAGGTGGGCAAGCCATGCCCAGTACACGCATAAGTCAGGCAAAAGAGAAATATGAGATTTTGTTTCACAGACAAGTCAGATCTTCATATTTAAAAACTTAAATATTAATTCAAATATCTGTGCATGTAAACAACAGGAGATAAAAAGTGGATTGACAAGTACCGGTTGAAAAAAATCCGGCTGCACACCCTGCATCTCATTGGCTGCATACTCCCAGTGTAGAATAGACTCCCTTGAATTGCACGCACAAGACGGCTTCTTAGGTGCATTTCACCGAACACGTTACAAGCGCCACCAAGCACAGCAGTCAAACAACCATAGCAAGCAGCAGAGCTCATCTTCGATCTCCATTCTCCAATGTCTCCTTGTCCTTGGACTCTTTCAGGGAGCCTCTGGTGACCTACGACCCCACCAAAACCAAGAAGGCAAGATATTACCAGAAAACATAGAAAATTACCAGGAAATTTGGGCATGTTGATGGAGTCTACTCGATGGCCTGCGTTGCCAGGGAACTGACCTGCAGGCAGCCGGCCACCTAGTTGTTGGCTTTTGAAGGTGGCCGTCGGCCCCTAGCTGCTGGTTGCTGCAGATGGGCAAGGCTGGAAGGTGCGCTTCTGCATTGCCACTGCTTGCAATCGAAGCACTAACAACGGACGACTGCCGCCATCCTCACCGCCGTATTGAGTCACCGCGGTTCCACCAAGTCACCAACATAGGTCGCTCTGGCTAGAGGCCTGCTCCAGTGCTCCTCCGCCCGCTGCCATGGCCGAACATGGACGATGGGTGCGGGCGAGCATGGGGCGATCTTGGTGAGGAGACAGGATTCCTGTGATTGGGGGCGGCGGCGAAGCGGCCACCTTGTGGCGCACGAGGGCGCAGGGCGGGGGCATGCGACGGCGGCGCGGCAACCTATGTGCGGGTGCAGGCGGCGTTGGCGCGGCCACCTGCTGCCCGCTAGCGCGCGCGGGCGGCGTCGCAGGCAGCTCCGGGCCAGCGCGAGCAGGCATCCCAGCAGGCGTGGGGTCGTCGGCATGGGTGAATGAAATGCGGGATGGAGGCGTCGGAGCCGGAAGATGAAATTACGGATAGATGAAAATGTAGCAGCGGATGAAATCACGGGTGGCAAGATCATGTGAGGAAGGGAGCAGCCATGGATTGCATGAGGCGGGGGATTTGATCCTCGTCGAGCGTGAGGCAGGGAAGGAAACGTAATCGTGATTAATAATAATGAGGGGGGGCGGGGGCGGGGTGGGGCTGATTCTGGGGTAATGGGGCGTGATTCCGGGGTGGGGAAAATCACCGCACAGGGCAGAAACCGCGGCAGGCAGAGCGACGCGGTCGCAGCGCGGGCAGAGCGATTCTCCGATGTTTTTACCGCACCAAACATTGGTCGGCCTTTTGCTTTCTTTTTTATTTGTAGAGAAGAGATTAGTAGCTTACTATAAGGCAGTTGTCAAATTTAAGGTGGGTGGCAAATGATTTGTCATTTTATAAGGCAGGTGAAGGTGAGAGGGATTAGACGGGTCACACCAAAAGTAGTGAAAAGTTACGATAGATCTCGGAGTTGATAAAATTATCAAAGATGCCTCGCCGTTGAACAACACACATCCGTGAAAATATAAGCATTCATACCAAATCGAGGATATAAAATCTAGGTGAAACAATTCTTCCATAACTAATATATATATATATACATCAACGTTTGGAGATACATATGTTGGCATTACTTTCTATATGGAGCCGTCTTAGATCTCATTCTCGAAATGTTGATACAATTTTCCTACACAACACTATCTGGAAATTGGATCTCATTCTCATGAGAGAATCTAGATTCTAAGCAATGAATTTATAGTCTAGATTATAGATAAAAAAAAACTTGAGGTGTCTGGATCTACCTCATAGTGATTATTGTTTTTGCACAGTAAAAATCTCAGGATAATAGTTTTGAGCTAGATAACTGGGTCATAGAATCTCATTCTAAAATCCAAGTGTCTGGATCTCATTCTCATTTTTCTATCTTATTTTTCTTGTTATAGGAAATCAAATATGGTCTCAATATAGTAAATTTCAAATTGTTTGACTCATTAATGTAGCCAAGAGCAAACACTGCTAATAATGGGGTATGAGACCAGCAGGTCCATCGCATATTCGCAATTGGCATTTCTCAGTGGCTCGTACTGTGCACGTTTCACTGTTTCAGCGCGTGCCATCAGCATCAAGCAGAACCCTTTTTCCCATCGGACGCTTCTACCCCTGGCCCGGTGGGCCCCGCCCGCCGCAGCCGCGCGGCCCACGTGGTCGCGTCCCGCTTCCCGACAACCCGACCTGCCACGTGGGCCACCTGGACCTCCCTTTCCGTTCCCACCAAAATCTCCCGCCATCGCCACACCTCCTCCCGCCAAAACCAACTGACGCCGCGGCGCCGCCCTCCGTCTCCCGCCCGCGAGGACCGGGCCCACCGCGCAGCGAGAGAAGCGGGCTCAGTTTTGCCGCGCAAGCTACCGGAGATATAAAAAGTCGGCGCGCGTCACTCGGGTCCGAAAAGCTGTTTTGGCGCGCATCCCAAAAGCCGCCGCCGTTCCCGTTTCCCGTCCCCCGTCCACCTTCCACTGCCACCGCCGCAACCCTAACAGAGCTCCCCCTCCGCCTTCCCTCCGGTCGCCGGAGAGTTTGGTCTTGTTGCTTGCAGCGGTTTCGGGCACTGGATTGGCCGTGTGCGTGGAAGGAGGGACATGGAGGGAGTCGCCAAGCCGTCCACGAGCTCGGGGTCCGGGTCGGGGGTCACGGATAGCGCCTCCGCCGCCGCGGCCTCCGCAGAGGAGAGGTTCGCCGATCTGTGCAAGGTACGGGCTCTCACCTAGCGCCGCTCCGTCGGGCGGGCAGGGGTTTGACCTTTCGTTGGGTGCTGGAATTTGTTTTTTTTTCCTGCGCAAGGCGTGATTTTTCCCCATTGGCGTGGCGAGGCCTTCGTTTCGAGCTGCTTCGTGTGTGTTTTCTCGGTGAAAACATCATGGAAGGTTGAAGATTTGGGCGGGTTTTTGTTTTGTTTCGAGTTAATTTGTGCTGGATCTGGCGCTCCCCTTTGGTTTTGCATCTTCTATTTTGGGTGGAAATGTGTCAGCTTTTCTGGCTGTGGTACGGTTTTTCGGGTTCAGTGCTCTCGCCCCGTTGATTTAGGTTGTCCCAACCAATTTTCTCGCCCTTTTGAATCCTTCGAATTTCTTTTCGAAGATAAAGGAACTATCCCGATATTGGTTTCCGTTCGATGTGTGGAAATCTTTGTTTTCCACCATTTGCTGCGAACTTTTTGGGGGGTCTGTTGTTGTTTTTTTCATTATTTGGGGCTACTCTTTTAAAAATTGAATAAAAGAAGTGTCTTTTGAATGTCCCTTTTGTTTTATGCACTTCAAGTTTGAATCACACTGTCCTTCGTATGCCTTATTATTAGTGATTCTGTACCTATGAGTTTATTTACTACTACTAGTGTTGTTAGGAGAAATAGATATGCATAATCTTGTGGTGTTCTATTTTACCGCTGCTGTTCTCCTGTGACTGGTCCTCGTATACCCTAATTTTTTGTTTGCTGGCGAGCAGAGCAAGCTAAAACTGGACGAGAGCACAACGAGGCAGGCAATGCAGCTTTTCAAGGAGACCAAGAACATCCTCAAGTCCAACATGTCTTCATTGGGCGGCGGATCGGTAAGATTGCGTTTTCTTTGTCTCTGGTGTAGTTAGTGCCTCTTCCATCCAGTTTCAGGACCATAATGTATTGCTAAAACCCATGTCTGCTACCTATTGGATTTATATGTAGGCCGAGGAGAACGAGAGGTTCTGGTCTGCCTGTGTTCTGTACTGTGTGTCAAGGCTTAGCAAAGCAGGGAGGTCCAAGGAAGATGGCAGTGTCTCACTTTGCCAGATTTTGAGGGCATCTAAGCTGAAGTAAGAGCCGTGCTAGGTTTGTTTGGCTGAGGAACAATCACTTCTCATTTAGGCTAATCCCTGTATTTGTTTTGTTTATTCCATGTAGCATTGTGGATTTCTTCAAGGAGATGCCCCAGTTCTGCATAAAGGTCGCACACATCTTGACTGGCCTATATGGTTCAGATTGGGAAAAGAGGCTTGAGGTACTTATGCAATTAGTGTGCTCCCCCTGTTTTAGAATCCATTTTAGAATTGAACATGTTTTAGCTTCGTATCTTATTAATGCATTTCCTTGTTTTGTGCTCAGTTGAAGGAACTGCAAGCGAATGTTGTCCATTTAAGCTTGTTAAGCAGGTAAACTATACTTTCTATTTTGATTTTTTTTAAAAAAACAATGCTTTCTATTGCTTTTGATTGTGTGATGTGGCTACTCCTAGCATAAAATGTCTAGCTTTTGTTTTTGTAAATTGCTGTGCTAGAATGTTGATTCACTACTAGTTTTACTGGACTGAAATGAAATCACATTGGAGTATTTGGAAAATGCAATATTGAGTTTCAGTGGATTGGAGGTATATTTGCTTACAATAACTTGAGCAGGCATATTGTATACTGCTTGTACTATAGAGTTCTTATGTCCATGATGCTGTAAATATTGGGATAACCAAACTTGTAGTGTTCTTTTTTTTTTTTTGTGATCCCAAAACTATCTTCTCTTTTGTACAACCTATCTAAACATTATGCATCCTAAAATGTTTGAAACGGTAGGCTAAAATTCCAATTTTCAGCTTAGATGTTTTTAAAATCATCCCCATTTGCTGAATCATTGTGTATATATGGGTGATTAAGGATTGTGACGCCATTCAAATAAGCCAATGATATATGAGCAAATTATGCTACAGTACATCTGGTTGATGATGCTTAATTGGTTTCAAGCTTCATGTATACTCTGGTTTGAAGACCATCTGCAATAATATCTACTGTACCTTAATTTCTATGCTGCCTGCTTTGCTGTTTCCTTCTCAGTGACAGTTTCCTTTATAAAAAGACAAGTTATTAACTATTGATGACTAAATGATCATGTCTTTGCTTCAGGCACTACAAGCGTGCATACCAGGAGCTATTCTTGTCAAATGATGGCAAGTGTTCAGACAATTCTTCAGAATCAAACAACCACGAGGCTTCTGATTATTATCGCTTTGGATGGTTGCTCTTTTTAGTCCTAAGAATCCAAACTTTCAGCAGATTCAAGGATCTTGTGACATCCACGAACGAACTGGTTTCTGTGTTGGTAAGGACATCTGCTATGATCTTCATTGTTTTCTCTCCACTTGCAGCAGGACAATTGATGTATAATGTTAGTTAACTTGAAAGTGATGGATACTGCTTATTTTACACACCTGCAGGCTGTACTTATCATTCATGTTCCTGTGCGTCTAAGGAACTTCGATATAAAGGATTCATCCTACTTTGGTAATTGCAACCAATTCTTATTTGACAGATGCTGTTTGCTAATCATGGTGTGGCACAAATCTGATGCGTCCATTTATTGGTTTGAATCAGGTAAGAAGTCAGATAGGGGAGTCAGTCTTATTGCTTCTCTGTGTGAAAAATATCATACCTCAGAAGATGAGTTGAGCAAAGCATTGGAGAAGACAAATACTCTCATGATGGATATTCTGAAAATGAAGCCATGCCCAGCTACTTCAGCATGCCAACAGGATAATTTGTCTTTCATTGATCCAGGTAGAGACCTTCTGCACAATAATAATTTTAATGTTTTGTAATCTCAAGCTTGTCTATTGCACAGTCTCACTAATATTTCTTCTTCGATGCAGAAGGCTTGACAGTTTTTAAGGATTTGCTTCAGGGAGACTCATTGAAATCAAGTCTGCTAATCCTGGAAAAAGAATATGAAAATGCCATTAACACAAAAGGTGAGCTAGATGAGCGCATGTTTGCTAATGATGAGGACAGTTTACTTGGCAGTGGAAGCCTTTCAGGTGGAGCCATTAATTTACCAGGCACAAAGGTAATACTAACTAGCAAGCTTATTCATCCATTGCTTCATAACTTGAAAGCTTTGAAATTATTTAAAATTGTTTGTATGTCATGGTTTTTCAGAGAAAGTATGATGTTATGGCCTCACCTGCAAAATCAATATCAAGCCCAAATCCAATGTCTCCTCCACGTTTTTGTCTATCTCCTAAAGGAAACAGCTTTTGCAACTCAAAGATGGCTCCTGTCACTCCAGTGAGCACAGCCATGACAACTGCCAAGTGGCTTCGGAGTACAGTATCTCCCCTTCCATCAAAACCTTCTGGGGAACTATTGCGCTTCTTCTCAGCATGTGATAAGGATCTAACAGATGACATTGCACACAGAGCTGGGATTATACTTGGAGCCATATTCACGAGCAGTTCTTTTGGTGAGCGGATCTGTACTAATATGCGAAGTGCAAATAGGATGGATGCTATCTGGACAGAGCAAAGAAAAATGGAAGCCCTAAAGCTATATTATAGGGTTCTGGAATCTATGTGTAGGGCAGAGTCACAGATCTTGAGTGGGAACAATCTTACATCACTTTTGTCTAATGAGCGTTTCCATCGGTGTATGATTGCATGTTCTGCGGAGTTAGTTCTTGCAACTCACAAGACTGTCACTATGATGTTCCCAGCTGTATTGGAGAAGACTGGCATTACAGCCTTTGACTTGAGTAAAGTCATAGAGGGTTTTGTTCGGCATGAAGATACACTGCCCAGAGAGTTAAAGCGTCATCTGAATTCTCTTGAGGAACGATTGCTGGAAAGCATGGCATGGGAGAAAGGGTCATCAATGTACAATTCCTTAATTGTTGCTAGGCCGGCACTGTCTGTAGAAATAAACCGGTTAGGTTTACTGGCTGAACCAATGCCATCACTTGATGCAATTGCAGCACATCATAATATCTCCTTGGGTGGCCTGCCACCTCTTCCCTTCCAGAAACAGGACCGTTTGCAAGGTATCATTTTATCATCCACCATCAGCATAATGCCTATTACATATTCCTGAAGTGTTAAAAGCAGTATTTATATGGTTTTTCCACTTTTCAATCATGTGAATAGGTGATTGAACATCCTATTTGTTAATTGTGTTTCCTGTAGATAAAGATGAAGTCAGGTCTCCCAAGAGGGCATGCACTGAGAGGAGAAATGTGCTGGTGGACAGCAATTCATTTCGATCACCAGTGAAGGACATTATTAAATCAAAGTTACCTCCTCTTCAATCAGCTTTTGCAAGGTTAATATTCCTTTCTGACTTCTTTGTGAACTCTTGCCTCAGCTGGATGATTAAGTGGAATTTTCCCTTTTGTTATTCTTACTGCAGTCCAACAAGACCGAATCCTGCAGCAGGAGGTGAAACATGTGCAGAGACAGGAATAGGTGTGTTCTTTAGCAAGGTGAGTGTTCCTTCAGATGCATCGTAATGTGAAGAGATAAAATGCTTGCTGTTCAAGCCATATGTCCTTCTATCCTTGCAGATAGCAAAACTCGCAGCCATTAGAATCAGAAGTCTGTGTGAAAGACTGCAACTATCTCAACAAGTTCTGGAGCGAGTATATTCCCTTGTCCAGCAAATCCTTAGCCAACAGACTGGTCTTTTCTTCAACAGGCACATTGATCAGATCATACTATGCAGCATATATGGAGTTGCCAAGGTACATCCTTACATATAAATTTGTCGAATCTCCAGTGTTAACAGATAAAAATATTTCCTACTGTAATCATTAAATTTCTTATTGGCAACAATTTGCAGATCTCTCAACTGGAACTTTCATTCAAGGAGATTATTTTCGGTTACAGGAAACAACCTCAATGCAAGCCACAAGTTTTCCGAAGTGTTTATGTTCATTGGCCCCCAAGAAGCCGTAATGGGGTAAGTTCAATCTTGTTTTTGGCTTTTAAGAATTTTGCAACAAGTTAACGTTTATCTGACTGAATTATTTCCTGACAGAAATCAGGAGAAGATCATGTTGATATTATCACTTTCTACAATGAAGTATTTATTCCTGCTGTCAAGCCTTTGTTAGTGGAGGTAGGACCTGGTTCTAGTCCAAAGAAGAAAGAAGAGGAAAAAGGTTCTGTCGATGGTACGCACCCAATGTAGAAATTAAGCAACATCATTCTAGTGCTGACTCCATAAAGCCTTTGCTGAAATATTTAACTGTATCAGTAGGTCCATACCCAGAATCTCCTCGGCTAGCTCGGTTTCCAAACCTTCCTGACATGTCTCCAAAGAAGATTTCTGCTACTCATAATGTATATGTCTCGCCACTACGATCATCGAAGGTAACCTGTCAATTTGTTGAGTATCTTTCCAGTTTCACCTGACTGAACTATTTTAGTAATCCTTCATTAATGCTGTGACAACTTTATAACTGTACTCTCCAGATGGATACTTTGCTCTCTCCAAGCTCAAAGAGCTACTATGCATGTGTTGGCGAGAGTACCTATGCGTTTCAAAGCCCCTCCAAGGACCTGAAGGCCATCAATAACCGCCTAAATAGGTAAAATTAGAAAAAGAATAGTTTACTAAAGGTTTGCTCATTCAATTTCCAACAACAGATAACTGATGCCCAGATTATTTGCAATGTGTCCAGTGGGAAGAAAGTTAACGGACGACTGAACTTTGATGTTGTCAGCGATCTGGTCGTTGCCAGCAGCCTCAGCAGCGATCAAAATGCCAAGCCTGCAGCCACCGAAGTGGTTCCCACCAAGACACCGGTGAAGTGCGAGCCATCTGACTAGTGATCGACTCTGTGATGCTATATCACCAATCCAGTACAACTTACTATAGATTGTTAGGTTTCAGATGCTCTGATTTAGATATTAGATCTAGATGGCCCTTGTTTCTTTTTTGTATTTTTGACATGGGAAACATCTTTGTGAGCAGCCCTACCTTCTGTAAAATATAAAAAAAGCTGCCCTGAGAGCTCCCTTAACCCAACTTCCTTTGTAAGAGATAAGTACCATAGTCATGTACTAACTTCATAAGTTTTTAAAAAGGTATGTAAATGCAAACTGGTCATTGCCAATTCCCGTACAGCTGTGAATTGCTTGTTCGCAGCGGTTTTACTATCAGTTTGTCAGCACTATCCTACGTTGTTTTAAATCTATGTGCTTAAATGTAATGGAGACACAAGGGTTTGAACTGTGCTTGAATATAATAATGGAGACACAAGAGATTGAACACAAGAACACAGAGAATAAATTGATTGCTTCATTGATCAGTGAAGACACGTTCCTATTTTTTATGAATAACACGTTCCTATTTAAGATGCACCAACAATCTAATAAGACCCCAGCTTATTCAGACCTTCACCGCAGCAGCTTTCTATTTCGCCTCATTTAGTTCACTTGAGCGGTGGCACGTTCTTTGCCCTTCTTTAGCTCATCTTTTTTCCTCAGCTCGCTGCTGTCAGATTAATTCTCTCATCTCATACAAACGATCAATTTCTGCAGGGGGGCCATCGGTGACGACGAGACGAGATGAAGATGGCGGTGCTCCTGGTTCTGGTCATCGCGCTCTCATCCACCGCCGCCACCGCCATGGGCACCGTGCTTCCGCCGGAAGCGCTCGGCGTGAGAGGCGGCGGCGGCCACCTGCTGAAAACCGCGACGTTCCTGTCCCCGCCCTTCTTCCTGCGCCCCGGCTCCGTCGCCGATAAGTACTTCCACGACATCGCCTTCCCGAGAGGCCACGTCGGGCTCAAGAGCTTCAACGGCGAGGTCGTCGACGAGCGCGGCGCCGCCGTGCCGCTCCACCAGACATACCTCCACCACTGGGTGGTGCGGCGATACTTCGCCGCCAAGAACGCCACCGCGCGGCCGGCGACGATCCCGGCGCGGAACGCCGGCGTGTGCGAGGGCGACACGCACGGGCAGTACTACGGGCTGGGGTCCGAGACCCGGCGCACGGCGACGTGGGTGCCGGACCCGTACGCCGTTGAGGCCGGCGACCCGGCGGCGCCGCCGGAAGGGTACGAGGAGCGGTGGCTGCTGAACGTGCACGCCATCGACACGCGCGGCGCGGTCGACAGGTCCGGGTGCACCGAGTGCAGGTGCGACCTGTACTACAACGTGACGGCGCCGGACGACAGGCCGGACTACGCCGGCGGCTTGCTCTGCTGCTACGACCAGACAAGGTGCAAGGTGGAGGAAGCGTTCGTCGGCGGCGAGCCCTGGAAGCTCTTCTTCCGGTACACCGTGGTCTGGTTCGACTGGAGCGACGCCGCCGCCGCCGCCGTTCTGCCGGTGAGGATTTATATCTTCGACGTCACCCATAGACCCATGCCGGTGGGTTGCACGGTGGAGTACCAAGTGGAGGAGTGCAGCAGCAGCGCAGAGAAGAAGAAGAGCGAGGACTGCGTGCATGTGAAGGTGACCAAGCAGGTGGTGCCGCGTGGAGGCGACGTCGTGTACGCCGTCGCGCACCAGCACGCCGGCGGCATCGGTTCCTCGTTGCACGGCCAGGACGGGCGTCTGCTGTGCGAGTCGACGCCGATGTACGGCGGCGGGGTGGAGGCCGGCGACGAGGCGGGCTACATCGTCGGCATGACGACGTGCTACCCGGAGCCGGGCACCGTCAGGGTCCGCGACGGCGAGGCTCTCACCGTCGTGTCCAACTACAGCAGCGAGCGGCGGCACACGGGCGTCATGGGCCTCTTCTACGTCCTCGTCGCCGACGACGACCCGGAGCAGCGGCAGCCTCAGCCTGCAGCTCCATCATCATCTATCTTCGCTGTCAAGCAACCTGTGAACAAAAGCTAGCGTCCCGCCGTTATGTATGCATGTATGCAAAAGTGAAGGGAAAACCATCAGCACTCTTACAAGAGTGACGTACATATATATTATTTTGTCAAAAACTCATATATCTTGTATTATATATATACCGTTAACAATTTGTTGTAGTAATAACAAATGCCGTTTATATGTGCTGTGCTGGTGGGTGTAAACATCATGCATGGAGCAGCAAGCAAGCAAAGCTTAGCTTCAAGCTGTCATGTCTGCATGTGTTTCTCGTGGCCTCCAACTCGCCATCACTTTTTTGGTTGCTTGTTAGGTTAATTGTCTCCATGCAATCCTGATATTCATTAAACCCCGTCTCTTAGGGCTCGTTTGGCTCCCTGGAATTTCTAGAATTTGAATTCAAACTATAGTTGTGGAAGAAGAATTTAAAATTCCACAACTTTCTAAAGTTCAGGTATAAGCCTATCTCAAATTCATAGGGTGAGAGGTGGAAAATGGATTTCATGGATTCTTCTTCCCCAACTTAGTAAAGTTGTAGATGATTTTATAAATTTTTCTTCCACAACTATAGTTTATACCATGAATTCAATTATGAAAATTCCGAAGAGCCAAACGGGCCCTTAGGAAAATTCTAGCATGGAATGATCATTCCTAAATCTTATATAAAATTGAAGAGTGTGCCTCCTCCTCAAGTAACTGATGGTTTGCATAACCATCAACCACCTTCTTCCTCACGCCATGGCTCTCCGCAACATATGTCTCCTCCCCCCGCCTTCTTCTGTATCACCAGTGTCATGCCTCCCCTACCCCCATCTCCTCCAAGCCACCTTCGGACTGTGGTTGCCTCATCGCCAGTTGGCCTGCTCACCGACCGCCCCCTACCTCGTCAACCCCGCTCTCCCCTAAAGTCAGGGAAGGTTGCCGACGGCGAACCTCGCCCTCGCCCATCGGCAGTACGATGTGTCACCTCGTTGTGCCACCCACAACCCGCCCCACCCCTCGACCTCGTCCACCCTAACCCTAGACCAGATGAGCTCCCATCGGCAGTACGATGTGTCACCTCGTCGTGCCACCCACAACCCGCCCCACCCCTCGACCTCGTCCCCTTGAGCCCCTTTTTCTGAGGTCGATGAAGTTGGGGAGAATGGATGGGGCTGAATGCATGGTCATCGGGGGTAGGGAACGAAGGAAGAAGGGGATGTAGGGAACGGAAGAAGAAGAAGATAAGAAGGGGACGTGGCTGGGAGGAAGGGGGTCGACTAATGGATAGACAACTTATTTGGCGACTACGTTTGAGTTTGAGTATTTGTGAAAAACGAATAGCAATCCTTGTTTGGAATTGTTCCTAGGGTTTTTCTTTTCTAAACCAACAGGCCCTAATTGGTAATCGATTTCGGTCCCCGTTTGACAAAGCAATCCATGTTCGCTCAAACGGGTGTAAGAGAAGCAAGCCTACGTGGGTTAACCTAGAATATTGTTGCGTCGTACTTGCGGACCGGAGTACCCGTGTCAAATAATATAGTACGTACAAATTGAGGATCAGAGGATGGTATCGCATTCTGGTTCAATTCTTCTATAATTTTGCTTTCCTTTTCCATGTTTCAGTCGTCTTTCCTTGCGTGTTGCGTCGAAGGACTGCATACATATAATTTGTACAAACGTGAGACCAGCTAGCCTACGTGATGGATAACCTTGAAATATTGCCGCGCCCTATGTGAGTACCCATTAAATAATACAGAAACTAGCAAGTTGGTCTGCGCAAATAGCATTGATCGCTAGTTGAGACCAAAGAGTACTAAATATTGCCGCGCCCTTTGTGAGTACCCATTCAGTTTGGGCCAAGCCGCCGAGGCCACAAACCGCCAAAGTCGCCTCTGCTGGAGACGCGAGTCAGCTGCAGAGTCGAGTTCGAGCCGGAGAGTTCCTGTCGCCGGCGCCGCCTCGATTGCGATTTGCGAACGCCAACGTCGTTCGTCTAGGATTCGGTCGAATCAGCTGGCTCCATATAATAATAATAGAAAATTAGCAATAGCGGTCCCGCATCGTCCGTTTTCGTCAAGTCAACTCGAGTCCGTCAGCCGCCGCCGCCTGCGTTCTGCCGGAGCACGCCTCGCCCCCCGCCGTCGATCCGCTCGGTTGGCGTCTTGTCGCTCCGTACCGGCTGCCGCGCGTGGATGTGAGGTGAGCCTAATTTGAGATCGTCTTTCTCATTCGGTCGCGCAAGATCTCCAGGCTTCCGCCGCCCAATTTAAGATCGAAACTTTTTTTTTTTTTGGGTGGTGAGCTGTTAGCCTGTTACTGTGAGTTTGATCCTGGTGCCATTTTCAGTTTGGCCCTTTTCTCAAGCCCGCAGTTCGCCTGTGCATTGCAGCTTTGCATGCTCCCAAACCTTTATAGCTTCAATGAGTGGCTGAGTCTAATTTGTGTCGAAAATCCATAATTTATGTTTCTTCTCAGTTGTTATT
Organism: Chrysopogon serrulatus; assembly: GCA_015844335.1. NCBI lineage: Eukaryota > Viridiplantae > Streptophyta > Magnoliopsida > Poales > Poaceae > Chrysopogon > Chrysopogon serrulatus. The sequence continues at coordinate 62,544 of JADLZL010001459.1, forward strand.
CCTCCTGCTGCCTTGTTTAGCAGTTAGAGCATAGCATTACTATCTTCATTTTAATTCAATTTTGAGCCGTTCTTGCACGAAGCAATGTGTACGGTAGTTTAGTATGCTTGGTGAGGTGATGATTGGTACGTATCCTGTTTTCTTGTTCTTAGTAAAATATAAACATTTTGCATGTGCAAAATATACACGGTACGATTGCATGGAAAGATGCGTTTGTCCCATTTTGATATTGTTATTCATTTTTTGTTTCTGTTGATCGGCATGTTGTTAATTCTGATAGTATATGATATATAGGATAGGCTTATATAACCTTTTCAAATCAACAACACATTCTTGGAAGAAGGATGGACAATCTAATGTGCCAAGAATCAAGAACATGCAGTGATGCTCGTGGTGAAGATGCAATCCATGAGTTTGGAGTGCCAAGAGTTCGGTTTGAAGACCTTCCGATGGTATGTCCAACTTTCCCTTTCTTCTTTTATCTTTGATAGGGGGATTTTTTTTTTCTTGGTATATATAGATGATACTAATAAACTTCAGGCTAATCCATGGATGTGGTATATATCATTGCTGTAGGACGTCGTGTACAGAATCATGTCCAAACTCCCGCCAAAAGAGTTTGCAAGGGCTAATGTTTTGTCAAGTAAGTTGAGATGCACGTGGTCTGTGTGCCCCAGGTTGACTTTTGATGGTGTTCAAGTGTGCAAATGCCATAGGCGTGCTTTGGGCCTGCACATTGAAAGATTCATCCACGAGGTTAATGCTGTTCTACAGAAACACAATGGCAAAGTGGTTGAAACACTTGAAGTCAGGATGGATCTTGTTGATAGCCTATTAGTTCACCATCTGAATAATTGGGTTAATTTTGCTGCCTCGTCGGGGACAAAGAACCTTACTTTGGATCTAAAGCCCATAGATTTTTACTTCGAACAAGCTCAGCTGGATCGACATGTGTTTCCTTTCCAACTTTTAGACAGTGGAAGTATTTCTCGCCTACAACATATGCAACTTAGCTTTGTATCTTTGAAACCACCTTCCCACCTTATAGGTTTCCCAAATCTAAAAAAACTTCATCTACAGTTAGTGCATGCCTCCAAAAAGGACCTTGGGCATGTGCTGTCCCATTGTTGTAATCTTGAGTGGCTATACATAGACAGATGTCACCTCAAGGATGAACTTGTGGTGAATGGTCCGCTATCCAATCTACTGTACTTACGCATTGACTTTTGCGAATTAACCAAGGTAGAATTCCATGCTATGAATCTCACTACCTTTGAATACCATGGAATTTTTATACCAATTGGACTCAGCCACTCATTGAAGCTACAAAGTGCAAATATTGTGTTCTACGGGGCAGTTTTTCAGGATGCCCTCATATCACTTCTCAATGGTCTTCCAAATGTGGAAAATCTAACTTTACGTATTGGGTTCCTAGAGCTAATAAAGGTAAACCCCCTTCTATGACTCTTGAGGTTTTATGTTTTAACTTATCTGAAAAATTCAGTTCAATGACATTTTATATGTTTTATATATTTCAGAAGCAATGGTTGTGGGACAACCCATTGAAGTTTTCCCGTCTTAAGCACTTGCAGTTGTTCTTTAATATAGATAGAAATGTTGATTGCATTCTTTATTCAGTATCGTTTCTGAGGGCCACACCTCTTATTGAAGACTTGGAGGTTCATGTAAGTGAGAATTATATTGTTAAGTTTGTTTTTATTTCTCATCCTATCATTTTTCATTTATCTACATTCGTCAAGGAGTTATCAGTCATGCATTCTTCTCTTCTTTAAGTTCTCTGGTGACGTGTCTAAAAAGTTAAGCAGAATTATTTTTCAATTGTTATGCAAGTGTTTATTAGCGCTCTCTAATTCATTTGTTTGCTGTATTTTGGTAGCTTCTAAGAAGCCATATTAGGAGAATATATATTTGAAACAATTATCCAGACACTATTCGTGAAAAGATTTAGCACTCCTGTTTATCCAACTGGACCCTGCTGTACAGACTGCTTTCTTCATTTCAGTTAGTGTTTATTAACGCTCTCTGATTCATTCGTTTGCTGTGTTTTGGTAGCTTCTAAGAAGCCATATTAGGAGAATAATATATATTTGAAACAATTATCTGGACACTATTCGCGAAAAGATTTAGCACTGAAAAGATTTAGCACTCCTGTTTATCCAACTGGACCCTGCTGTACAGACTGCTTTCTTCATTTCAGTTGGGTAAAATTATGATCGATTGCATTGCTTGGCGCCATGAATATTTATGGACTAATTTTGATTGCTTGGTACTCAGATTCATTCTACTTTAATATGGTCATTTAATAGCAAAGCCCTACTACTGTCCCAACAGTATATATTGTCTACACGTCATAGTAATTTATTGTTTGTTTTAAACTAAGTCTGCCAACTCCTAAGTTCTTAGCTGCATGTGCATTGGCCTGGTAACAGGCCAAAAGTTCGGCCTACAAATCTTTAGGACTGCGCAGGAAATGCCAGACTGAATTTTGTTTGGGTGAGTTGGATTCTGAATTCTGAAATAGCCGCTCCAATTTCACAGTTCACCATGATCTAGGAAACCCAAATGCATACACATATTATAAATAAATAAATAATTGAACCATGGATAACACTGTTCTGTTTACCTTTGCAGTTTTCTGGCACTACATCTTCATGGTTGGCAGACGTGGGTCCTCGTAGGCAGGACATTGGGCAATGTAATCCCTATAATTATTTGAAGAAGATGTGCATTACAGGATTCAAAGGGGCAAGAGGACAAGTCGAATTTCTGTTACACGTCGTAGAAAATGCTCCTGCACTGGAGGCTATAACTGTAGATACACGTAATTGTACTTCTGGTGGTGAACTTTGGACGACAGATAGGCCCTTTGAGGAAGCTAAGAGGATTGCTATGGCATTCCTAAGTAGAACAATCCCACCAAGTGTCAAGCTTGATGTTATTTAGTTTAGTGCGTGCAGCCGGGAAAAGATCGCAGTTTCTTAAATCTTGAGCACAGTAGTATGTAGTTTTAATTTGTAATCACTGCCATTGGCGCCGCTTCCAGTTCAATTGACGGTTTATTTGGTACTAATACTGTACAGTAAATATGTGCTCAATACTACATATACAGCCATGAAAGATGTGGCACAAGATTAGTCGTCGGCCCCCTGTCGAGGGTGCCAGTTTCCAAGCGCGGGGAATACCTCGTCATGAAGCGCATGGGCTTCTTGGAGGGCATAGAC